>ML099471.1:1441-59123 GCA_003697995.1 Taxidea taxus jeffersonii | reverse complement strand
CCCGGCGCTTCCCGCCGGCCCGCCCCGCGCGGGGCTGCGTCTGCTGGGCGCGCCGAGGCCCCCGCAGAAGCAGCTGCCGCCCGTCCGCCTGTCCCCGGTGGGCGCCCACTCGCCTCCGGCTCGGGGGGCCCTGCCCTGCCTGGCCAGCCCCGAGCTGGCACTGCTGCTGTCCCCGCTCTTTCCCAGAAGCAGCACCTTCCCCGCCGTGGCCCCCCCGCCCTGCCAGGTGCCCGGTCCCCCGCTGCCACCGCCGCCGCGCCCGCCGAGGGCCCCCCGCCGGACCAGGAGCCCGCCGCCTCCGCCCAGGCTACGTAAGACGGACCCGGGCTCGCCCGCGGGGGTCGCTCCGCCCCCAGTGTCCTCGGGGAAGGCGGCGCGGCCCCGCCCGCCAGCGGGCTCGGGGACGGGCATCCGGTCCCCGCCACCCGCCGCGGGGCAGAGCCTTGGACCTCGAGGCCCGGGCGTGGGGGGCACGGGCTGAGGGGGTGCCAGCAAGTGCACGGTCCGGGGCCTGTGCGGTGCCGGGGCGCGGGGGACGCGGCCCCCACCTCGCTCGGGAGGGTGGGGGAGAAGCGGGCGCCGGACCCGGGTGGGCCCACGCCCGCGCCCCCAGCCTCCCGACCCCGGGGCCGCCTCTCCCTCCGTGTCTCCTCCCATTCTCGGCGGCCGGTCTGTCTGCCCATTGGCCCCGGCCCCCCACGTGCTCTCCGGGCTGCCCTCCCTCCCGTCCCGCCCCGGGCAGAGGTGGGCGCGCGGCCCGGGAGGGGAGGGGACGGCGAGCGCGAGGCGCCCCGCCCATCCCCTGTCCCAGCTCGCTTCCGGCCCGGGGCGCTGTGGGCCCTAGGGCGGCCGGTGCGCCACCCCGGCGTCCTCGGGTCACCCTCGTAAGCGTCGCCGCGTTCTTCCTTCACGCCAGCCCGCAGTTCCTGGTCGTTCGCCGGCGCCCCCGGGGCCCAGCGACGGTGGATGGCAGAAGCCCAGAGCGGGACTGGCCAGCTGCAGGAGCAGAAGAAAGGTAGGACGCCCGGACTCCAGCCCCCGGCTTCCGCGGCAGCCTCGGCGGGTCTGCGCCCTCCGCCCCCGGGTCGGCCTGCGGGAGCCAGGGGTGGCCGCCGGCGCCGCACAGACGCGCGCTCCCTGCCCGCCCCTGGCAGGGCTCCTGATAGCCGTGAGCGCCTCGGTGGACAAGATCATCTCGCACTTCGGGGCCGCCCGGAACTTGGTTCAGAAGGTGAGGGCGCCCGTGGGGGGCCCTGGGCCGCACGAACGGGCGGCGGGGAGGGGGCCGCAGCCACCCGGGACGTGTCGGTTGTGCCCTCCCCAGGCCCAGTTGGGGGATAGCCGGCTGAGCCCGGATGTGGGTCACCTGGTGCTGACCACTCTCTGTCCGGCCCTGCACGCCCTGGTGGCCGACGGGCTGAAGCCCTTCCGGAAGGACCTCATCACCGGGCAGCGCAGGAGCAGCCCCTGGAGCGTGGTGGAGGCGTCGGTGAAGCCGGGTGGGCGCAGGGGCGCGGGCGGGGCGGGGCCGACGGGGCGGGACGGGGCGGGCGGGGCGGGCGGGGTCCGGCTCACCGCGCGGCGTCCGCAGGTGCCAGCAGCCGCGCGCTGGGGACCCTGTACAGCCAGGTCAGCCGCCTGGCCCCTCTGAGCAGCAGCCGCAGCCGCTTTCACGCCTTCATCCTGGGCCTCCTCAAGTGAGTGGTCGCTTTCCTGGCGCGCCTCCCACGGCCTGGGCCACACGGGTGTCACGGGCGGGAGGGACGTGGCGCTGGGGCCTTGTCGCCCTTCGAAGCTCGCTCCTCATCCCCCACGCAGAGGGGCAGGGGCGCTGCGCCGTCCTGAGCCCTCGCTGTCCTTCGTCCCCAGCACGAAGCAGTTGGAGCTGTGGTTTTCCAGCCTCCAGGAAGATGCAGGTCAGACGCTTGCGGGCAGGGCGGGGAGGGAGCGAGGGGCTGGCTCTGCTGCGGGTCCCAGTGATGCCGGAGGGACCCTGGTCCCCGGCTCCACCTCTGTTCCTCGGTGTCTCCCGCGGCCAGTGCGGCGGGGAAGACCCAGATCCTCCCCCGAGCTTCCGGAGCCCGACCACCCGCCTCTTCCTCCTTCCCCTGCCTCCCCGGCCCGCCTGCCCCAGGGCCTCCTTCCGCCGTCCTCCCCCACCCCTCGGGCACGCTCGCTCAGCCTTGGGGCCTTGTTGGGTGAGGCTCCAGGCTAGCGCACCCCCACACTGTTGCCCCGCGCCCCCATCTTGTCATTCAGGGTCACCCCTGGCTCTGCGGGTCGCGGGCCCCGCCCCCGCAGCTCCCAGCATAGACGGAGGCCGGGGGGCTGACGGCGGCCTGCTCGTCCCCAGGCCTGCTGTCCCTCCTGTACCTGCCCACCGGATTCTTGTCCTTGGCTCGGGGCGGCTGCCCCGCCCTGTCCACGGAGCTGCTGCTCCTGCTGCAGCCGCTCTCCGTGCTCACCTTCCACCTGGACCTGCTCTTCGAGCACCACCACCACCTGCCCCTGGGCCCGCCCCCGCCCGCCCCCGCGCCCGGCTCGCCCCCTGCCCTGCAGCAGACGGTGCACGCGGTGCTGCACTGGGGGGGACGGCTGGCCCAGAGCCTTCGGGGGGCCGCGGGGGAGACGCCTCCCGGCCCTCGGGCTCCCGCCGGCGCCCCCGCACCAGGCAGCTGGTGGGAGCAGCTGACCCAGGCCTCTCGCGTCTACGCCTCGGGGGGCAGCGAGGGCTTCCCTCTGCCCGGGTGGAGGTCCTGGCGTCCCGGGCCGGCGGCAGGAGGCCCGCAGGCGAGGCCGGTGCCCGCGGAGGACGCGGCGCCCGGCCGAGGCGTGTGGCTGGGGCGGCTGTTCGGCGTGCCCGGGGGCCTGGCGGAAACGGACGGAGGACCCGTGAAGTGCAGGTACTGGGGTGGGGGTCCCCTCGGAGCCTGGGTCTCCCCTTGGCGCGGCAGGGAGCTCCGCGGGCGTCGACTCCCCGCTCCCCGCTTGGCCCTCGAAGCCGGGCCCTTTGCCCGCAGAGCGCGGACTCCTGCTGCCGCGTGACCTGCGCTCCGGCCCTCCTGGTGTCCGCGGTTGTCACCTCCCTGAGAACCCCGAAGGGGCCCCCTCCTGACCCCTTCCCACCTCCGAAGCCCTGGGTTCTTGGGACCTTTGCTGGAGGTCGGTGACCTTCGCGACCCCGTGTCCTCGCCTCCAGGAGACCGTCCAGCTGGCTGCCCCCGACCGTGAGCGTGTTGGCTCTGGTGAAGCGGGCCGCGCCTCCCGAGCCAGTGTCGCCTCCCGAGCCAGTGTCGCCTCCCGAGCCAGTGTCGCCTCCTGAGGAGCTCGAGGCCTCGGCCGCCAGCGCGGCGCAGACCCACAGGTGGGCGGGGCGGGGACGTGACGCTTTTGTCCCCGCACCTGTCCCCTGCTCTGCGGACGGCGGAGCGTGAAGCCGGCGGGTGGGGTGCCGGGTCCGCGTGTCCCCCGGGAGCGGACATGCGGTCTGGCCCGGGGGGGCGGGGGCCGCCCCTGCTTTGGCTCTGGCTTCCGGGGGCCGCGCTCAGTCACCTGAGTGAGGTTTCTGGGTTTTTCCCTCGTCGGTTTTCAAGTGCCGCGTGTCCCGCGCGCTGCCCCGGGGGGAACAGGCGGGCGGACGCGGCGGGAGCCCGGGCGTCCTGGAGCGCGCTTCCCCGCGGGGGTTCCGGCGGGTTCCGGCGGGTTCCGGCGGGCGCGCCGGGAAGGGAGGACTGGGTGCTCGGGCGCCGGGTCTGGGGGCTCGGGGAAGGCGGGGGGCGGGCGCGGGCGAGGAACTGCGGCCGGTCCGGGGGGCGTGAGGGCGGCGGCGGCTGCGGGCCTCCGAGGGCCGGTTAGGGAAGCGGGGCGCTGCGGGCCCGGGGATGGGGTGCTGGCCCGCGTCTCCGAAGGGTCTGGGGGCCAGACCCGGGGCTGGGGTCCAGGGAGTGAGCGTGGGGCCCTGGGAGGGGAAGAGGGGGTGGGCGGAGGGGGCGCCGCGCGGTCTGCCGGCAGCCCCTGCGGCAGGTGCTGTGTTTGCCCCCGAGGGGCCCCGAGGCGGCCCGCCTGGGAGGGTTCCGATAAGGCGCCCGGTTTGCGGGGGACGGATTGGAAGCCGCAGGGAGCGCGGGTGGCGTCCGATAAGTGGCCGCGCCCGCCCCCTTGCCTGGGCCCGCCGCCCGCAGAGCTGGGTGCGCCCCTGGCTGCCGCAGCCGGTCCCTCTGGCTCCCCGCAGGGCCGTGCGCGCGCTCTGTGACCACGCGGCCGCGGGACCCGAGCAGCTCAGCTTCCGGCGCGGGGACGTGCTGCGAGTGGTCGCCACGGTGGACGAGGACTGGCTCCGCTGCGGCCGGGCCGGCGCCGAGGGGCTGGTGCCCGTGGGGTACACGTCCCTGGTCCTCTAGGCCGAGCCCCTGGCCCGTCCGCCTCTCCCTGCTGCGCCCCGGGAACCGCCCGCCCGCGGCCCACGGACCTGTCCGTGGGGGCTGAGTGTCCCCGCCACGGCCCGCTCTGCGGGGGGACGGTCGTCCGTTTCCCTCTTCCCTCCCGTGCCATGTGTGAGGTCAACTCTGCTCTTCTGGACACGTGAAAAGGAGTTTCCCTGCGTCTCTCTTTCCCACCTGCACAAGGAAATGTCTCCCTTCCCACCTTCCCATCGCGCCCCTGCCCTGTTCTCTGTGAGTGGACTGCGCCAGAGCCACCTGCGCCTCCGCCCGAGACCGCAAGGTTCTCGAGTGTCCTTCCTGCGTGTGGATGCCCCCACCCGCGCGCCGCCCACCTTGCCTGTACTTATTGTGCGCTGCAGCTGCGCGGGGTGCTGAGTCCGGACCCCCCACGGCCGGGCCTGCGGTGTTGTTCTGCCCCCTCCTTTGTCCCAATAAAGTGTGGGAGAAGAGCGTGTGTGTCACAGGGTGTGGGGACAGGGGCTGCGGGGAGGGGGGGAGGCCCCTTCCCAGCCCGCCTCCGGTCCTCGCTGCTGGGGAGGCCTCCGTGCTGAGGGGGCTTCCCTGGCCTTGTCTGGCAAGACCCACAGGGTGGGAGCTGGAGGAAGGGGGCGGGGAGGCGCCGGCCTTGCCCCTCTGCTCCCAAGAACCCTGTCCGAGGCACTGGGACGGATTAAAGAGTTACAGAAGTGATCTTTTTAATGTCCCCACTGTGCAGGGACGCAGCTTCCCAAGGCACGCTCAGTGGCCCGCGGTGCTCAGGTGGGAGTGGCTGCGTCTCAGTCCCGCGGGGACAGCGTGCGGAGCCGGCCCCGACCCCCTGCGGGAGAGCTCCCAGGAGTGAGAAGGCCCTGGAGGCTGGGGAGACAGAACCGGGCGGGGGACACGGGGGAAGGACCCTGGACAGGCTCCTCCACCTTCGGGAGCTTGGGTCAAGGTGACAAGAGGCTGGAGACAGGGCAGGGAGCCGTCCTCAGTAGCCGGCTGGTGCGCCGCTGCCATTCCCAGACTTCTGCTCCCGTCCCCGGCCGGCTCCCGTTACCCCCCACTCCTTCCCCAGTTGGGCTCCTCGCTGGCGTCTCGGGAGACCCGACACCTCAGGGCCGCTGCGGCATGACGGCTGTCGTCTGACTCTGAGCCCCCGGGAGCCGCCAGCTGCGGCCTTAGGAGTCTGAGCATTCAAGGTCATGCCGCTTCTCCTGTTGCTTCCTGGTTTTCTCAAGAAATAAAGCAGCGAACGGGCGGAGGGCTCTGTGACTTTGACTTTGGGACCAGTGTTTCCCACAGTAGGAGGTGCGCAGGGACCGGTGATTCCCGTGTGCTGTCACGGCGTCTGGTTTCCAGGACCCGGTCTGCCCTGCCCTGACTCCAGGCCCCACGCGCTGGCTGTGACGGGGGTCCCCCTGATAACTCGGAGGGGCCTGGAGCAGTCGTGCTGGAGTGTCGCCGGGACCCGGTGGTGTTTGTAGTCACAGCTGACGGGTCTCCCTCAGGTTGCAGACGCAGGAAGACGCACAGGCTTTGCCATGAAACAGGCCAGATGTGAGTAAGAGCGTCAGCTCTGTGCGGCCACCCGTCCGTGTTCTCCGGAACAGCCGTGGCCGATGCAACGCTTAACAAGTAGTTAAGGTCAAGCAACTTAGGAAGAACGGCGGGGGGCTGCTTCTGCGCACACCCCACGACCTGCCCGGCAGGAGAGCCTCCTGTCCTCACGGGAGCCCACAGACATCCGTCTCTTGCAGCCAACTCTGGTTTTCTTCTGTTTAAAGATTTTATTTGGGGGCGCCTGGGTGGCTCGGTTGAGTGACTGCCTTCGGCTCAGGTTGTGATCCCGGGGTTCGGGGATCGAGTCCCGCATTGGGCTCCCTGCTCAGTGGGGAGCCTGCTTCCCCCTCTCCCTCTGCTGCTCTCTGCCTGCTTGTGCTCTCTCGCTTCCTCTGTCAAACAGATAAATAAAATCTTAAAACGACAAAAAAAGATTTTGCCAGAGAGAGCGCACAAGGTGGGGGCAGCAGGCAGAGGGGGGAAGCAGGCTCCCCACTGAGCAGGGAGCCCAATGCTGGGCTTGATCCCAGGGAGCATGATCCCAGGATCATGACCTGAGCTGAAGGCAGATGGTTAACCCACTGAGCCCCCCAGGAACCCCAGGCAACTGTGTGTGTGTGTTTTTTTAAAGATTTCATTTATTTATTTGATGGACAGAGATCACAAGTAGGCAGAGAGAGAGGAGGAAGCAGGCTCCCCACTGAGCGGAGAGCCTGATGCGGGGCTCGATCCCAGGACCTTGAGATCCTGACCCGAGCCGAAGGCAGAAGCTTAACCCACTGAGCCACCCAGGTGCCCCGCAACTCTGTTTTTTAAAAACTAGATTAAACGTGGAAATTCCGGTGAAGGTCACATACAGAGCTAGGTTAGTTTCTGATGTACGGTGCAGTGATTAATTCTATACATTACTCTGCTCATGATGTTAAGTCCCCTTCACCTATTACCCCTATCGCTCCCTATCCCCCTAACACAACAGAGTCTGTTTTGGGGTTTGTCTCCTTTTAAATTTCCTTCCTTTCTTAAATTCCGCATGTGAGCAAAATCACATGGCATTTATCTCTGACGTATGCCTCTTACCATCCTACTCTCTAGATCCGGCCATGTTGTTGCACGGGGCAAGAGTTCATTCTTGTTTTGCAGCGGAGTAGTGTTCTGTCGTGTGTGCCGTTCATCTGTCCAGGGACACTTGCCCGCTTCCCGGTGCAGCTGCTGGGAGTGCGGCCGCAGGTGCAGGCGCAGGGGCCCGGTCGGCGCAGCGAACGTGGGTGCGGGCTCCGCACTGGGTGTACAGATCACTTGAAAAGAAGTCTTAAAAGAATAAAACACATGGGGCACCTGGGTGGCTCAGTCGTTAAGCGTCTGCCTTCGGCTCAGGTCATGATCCCAGAGTCCTGGGATCGAGCCCCACATCGGGCTCCCTGCTCTGCGGGAAGCCTGCTTCTCCCTCTCCCACCCCCCTTGCTTGTGTTCCCTCTCTCACTGTGTCTCTCTCTGTCAAATAAATAAACAAATAAAATCTTAAAAAAAAAAAAGAATAAAACACACCGGGGCGCGCGCATCTGTTCGAGTGAGTTTCCCCGTGTGGGTAAGTCTCCGGTAGCGGCGCTGCTGGATGCGGTGGTTCCTCCGCGCCCTTCTCCGCGGTAGCTGAGCTCGCGGTCTTCCCACCGGCCGCCGCCAGGGCTCCTCCTCTCCGCGGCCTCGCCGGCACCTGCCGGGCCCTGCGGTGGCGGTTTTGGCCATTCCGGCAGGTGTGCGGTGGCCGGTGCTTGTGGTTTCGACTTGCGTTTCCCCGACGCTGAGCGCGTTTTCTTGTGTCTGTGGGCACCTGGGGGTCTTCCCTAGAGAAATGTCTGTTCGAGTCTTCTGCCAGGTTTAATTATTATCGTTTGGCGTTCTTTATATATTTTGGATACTAACCCTTTAGAAGAAATGTTTTTAGATTTTTATTTATTTATTTGACAGAGATCACAAGTAGGCAGAGAGGCAGGCAGAGAGAGAGGAAGAGAAGCAGGCTCCCTGAGAGCAGAGAGCCCGATGCGGGGCTCGATCCCAGGACCCTTTATTGGCTGTGTCATTTGCAAATACCTTCTATTCTGTCAGTTCACTTTTTATTTTACTTATTTATTTTTAAAGATTTTATTTATTTATTTGGCAGACAGAGATCACAAGCAGGCAGAGAGGCAGGCAGAGAGAGGAGGAAGCAGACTCCCCGCCGAGCAGAGAGTCGGATGCGGGGCTCGATCCCAGGACCCTGAAATCATGACCCGAGACAGAGGCTTAACCCACTGAGCCACCCAGGCGTCCCAGAAGCTTCTTATTTTGATGCAGTCCCAAAAGTTTATTTTCGCTTTTGTTTCTCTTGCCTCAGGAGGCATCTGCGAAGATGTTGCTGTGGCTGACGGCAGAGCCCTCACCGCCCGTCTCTGGCTTCAGTTGGCGCGTGTGTCTCCGTGTGCGGGTCGGAACGCGCTCCGACTTCGGCTGCCCCAGCGCCCGGCTCCCCCGCACCGCTCGCCGGGACGTCGTGTTCTTGCCTCCTGAGTCACAGAGTAACCAGCCATTTAGTCGTAGGTCTACTTCCGGGCTCTGCTCTGTCCCAGGGACCCGTGTGCCTGTGCTGTGCCAGCGCCGCACTGTTTGGATGACCGCAGCGCCGTGGCGTGACCCGAACCCTGGAGCTGTCATCCTTCCAGTCTTGATTTTCTTTTTCAAGATTGCTCTGGCTCTTTAGAGTTTTCTGTGGTTCCATACAAATTTTAGGATTTCGTTCTGTGAAAAATGCTGTTGGTATTTTGGCAGGGATGGCATTAAATCTGTAGTTTGCTTTGGGTAGTATAGACATTTTTTTTTTTTTTAAGATTTTATTTATTTGACAGACAGAGATCACAAGTAGGCAGAGAGGCAGGTAGAGAGAGCGAGCGAGGAGGAAGCAGGCTCCCCACTGAGCAGAGAGCCTGATGTGGGGCTCGATCCCAGGACCCTGGGAACATGACCTGAGCTGAAGGCAGAGGCTTTAACCCACTGAGCCACCCAGGTGCCCCTAGTATAGACATTTTAAAGTTTTTATTTAGGCATGTATTTATTTGAGGGAGAGAGTGAGCAGAGGGGTGGGGGGGAAGACACTCCGTGCTGAGCGCGGAGCCCGACGCAGAACTCCGTCCCACGATCCTGAGATTATGGCCTGAGCTGGAGCCCAGGACTGGACACTTGACGGGCGGCGCCCCCCAGACGCCCCGAGGATGGACATTTTCACCGCAGTCATCTCTCCAGACGATGAGCACCGAGTAGTTTTGCATTTGTTGGCGTCATCTGCGATTTCTTCCATCAATCCAGTTTTCAGAGTACGGGTCTTTTGCCTCCTTTGTTAAGTTTATTCCTAGGTATTTTATTGTTTTTGGTACGACTGTAAATGGGATTTTTTTTTGGGAGGGGGTTCTTAATTTCTCTACCTGATGCTTCATTACCGGCCTGTAGCAGGGCTACAGATTTCCGGACGTTGCTCTTACATCCTGCGGCCCTACCGAGATCACCTATCAGTTCTGTAGTTTTCTATTGGTCTTTAGGGTTTTTTGTATGTAGTATTGTGCCCTCCGGAAATAGGGAACGTTTTACGTCTTCCTTTTCAATTTGGGTGGCATTTATGGCTTTTTCCCTGATTGCTCATGGCCGGGGACTTCCAGGACGAAGTCATATAAAAGTGGGGAGAGTGCACATCCCTGTCTTGTCCCCGAGCTCAGGGGAAGGCTCCCACCTTCTCACCGTTGAGTATTGTGTTAGCCGTGGGCCATTATACGTGGTCTTTGTTAGGCTGAGCTGTGCTCCCTCTAATCGGACTTTCAAGGGTTTTTATCATGGATACAAGAACGTTGTACTTTGTTGAATGGTTTTTGTGCATCTATTGAAACGATATGGTTTCTCTCTCACTGGTGTGAGGTAAGACACTGCTTTGCAGATATCAAGCCACCGCCGCAGCCCGGGAGCGCGGCCCGCGGTCTTGATGCCCGGGCTGGGCTGGCGGGGAGTATCTGTCTTCCTCAGTAGGGCCACACGGGCTACTGCTGACACTTCCGTTTGCAGACGAACACGCAGGTTTTGGAATTCCGAGTCCAGCACAGGGCGGCCTCTGCCAAGCCGCTGACAGCTTTCATCTGTACGAGATGGACGTAGTAACCGCGGGGCTCTCACCAGGCCATCGAACAGGCAAGAGGCTCCGCCTGTGTTGCTGCAGTTCCCTCACCGAGGAGATCGGGTTTGGGGCCGCCTGGGGGGCTCCGCAGGTTAAGCCTCTGCCTTTGGCTCAGGTCATGATCTCAGGGTCCTGGGATGGAGCCCTGCTCCGCAGGGAGCCCCCCCGCGCCCCCGCCTACTTGTGATTTCTGTCAAATAAATGAATACAGTCTTAAGAAGAAATTGGGCTGGGTACCTTCCTGAAAGGGCTGTTGTGAACGTGAGTGGATGAGTACATGGAAGCTGTTTACTATGGCAACGGTGGGACACGGCGGCCTGCAGTTGCTGTCCCCGAGCCCGGGGCTGGCGCGTGAGTACCGAGCGGGTGAGTGTGAGTGCGGGCACACCGGTAGCCTGGGCTCCGAGCACGAGCACTGCCGACCCGGAGGCGGCCGCTTTCTCTCCTGCTCAGGGGGGGCCCGTGTGCCCTGCAGGGGGCCCAGGACACTGACGACGCGGTTGTAAAGAGACCTGTCTGGAGACAGGATGGAGGAAGGAGATCCTGGAAGGTAAATGGAGCACAGGGACGGGGGAAAAAACCAGCAGGCTCACCACGCTGTTGTTAGGAAAAGTTTTTCCATTTAATACTAGACTTTCAAGGATTGAGATGCAAGCTTTTTATGCAATTACATCCAATGTTAAAATTGGTAATACATAATTTACAAAGATTAACATCAAAACAATCATCTATTTAGATATGCTTTTGTAAAAAGGAAATATATTAGCAGCATTTATGTTCTCCGCAATCACACAGCCTACAGACATGCAGACTAACTCTGTATCTATTTGCAGTGGTGTAGTGCTTTGCCCCGCGTTGCAGACACCGAGACCACCCGGCAGCTGGGGGGTCTTTTTATTTCATTATTATAAAATAACCGAAAAATAAAAAAAGGCATTAATTTCTACACCAGTAAGAAAAAACAAGTTTTGCACTTACCTAACATTTGATTGTCTAAAAAACATTTCAGTTTTTAGTCTTTCAACAAAAGAAAGATAAAATGACAGAGCGTAGTGTCTTTTGCTTCTGTTCTCACATTTTACAAAGTTTTTTCTTTTTTGTCTTTTTTAAAATTTTAGTGTTTAACACTATTCAAGGAAATATTGAATTTTAATCTCTTTCTTGTCATTTTCCTGCTTTTTGACTAAAAGGAGACCCCCAAAGTGCCCCTATTTCCCACCTCCCTCCCCCCCAGCTCCCTGCAATGAAAACCAAAGGAAACCACTTAAACGGGCGTGGCATGCGACGGTCCGGCTCCGCACGTGAGTATCTCATACCCAGGTCTCGTCGTAATGTACAGTGCTTCTCTACAGTAAGAAAATACTCCAAACTATTTTCTTAATTCTCTTTTTTCTTTAATAAAATATTTATTCTGCTTTTTCTCTGCTCGAGGGGATCTTTGGCATCCCCTGTCTCTTTTGTTTGTTTTTCTTCCCTCAAGATCGACACAGAAAGGAGAAAAAGAAACAAAGATTCAATGGAATGGAAGGTGCCCATGTTTCTACCTAAACAGGTCAGAGCGGCGGCATCACAGGGAAATGTACAGTGAGGACAGCGTTGGTCCGGGTTTCGAGAACGGTGGGGCCGTGCGTCCTGCTCGAGTCACGCAGCACACACGCTTACATACGCACATATGTACACACACAACTTGGCACATTTAAAATCCATCTTTTCTCTTATAAGAACATCTAAAACGTATATGCATATGTATGTCTGAGAAGACAACAAAGCAAAGCTTTTTAAATTTTATTTTTAAAGAGACAGTATTGTCTGGTAACTTCTGGCCAAGAGAAGGGGAAGGAAGGAGACATCATGATGTCCCTCCTGCTGCCGTCACCAGGGGGTGGAGGACATGGGACGTGGGGGGCGAGCACTGTCTCTAAGAGCTGGACACTGAAAACCGTGTAACGGAGAAAACGAGGGTAGTGTTTTGAGCTGATGCTGCGCACTCACGACACACACTCGGCGGTCTGTGTAGTGACTCGGGGAGGCTGGGGGTCGCTTCTCCGGAGGCTCTACAGTGAGTCTGTTGAGACGCGCCTCCGCCCCTGGGGCCCGGCAGACACGCGCGGCCACAGTGCGGGCACGGCCGGGTACCGGCAGGGGCCTGGCCTTCTTGTTAGAAACAACCAGGCCTGGCAGGTTAGGAAGATTAAAACACAAATCACGACCGCAAGTCCTGTGCCCTGGGACCCCATGGGGGCCTTCCCTGATCCCCGATCACGTTCCGGGGGAGACGCAGGGAGGAGGGCAGAGGACGCAAGTGCTTTTTGACTCGGCCGTTTTGACTCTGACCTGGTTGGGCAAGAAAGGAGAAACTCCCGGTCGAGGATCTATCTGGAAAGAGGCCCCAGCCGCCGCTTCTGTTGGAGGCCTCTGGGGGTAGCTCTTGGAGCCCACAGAGAAGAGGCGGGGGTGGGGGGATCCCCTCCTGCTCGACGGGGACGGACCCCTGGGCGGAGGAAGCAGCTTGGCAGCAGGGCCTATGGGATCGGAGGGTGACACAAAAAGACCCAGCCTGGGGGCAGGCTCGGGCCGCCCCCGAGTGCCTGGTCCTCTTCCCGCCATGAACCCGCTGGGGAGGCGGTGGACAGGCGCCCGAGTCAGGCTGCACCGTTAGACCCCCTCCTCTCGCCTCGCTCCGAGGCTTATTAAGTACCTAATGCCCAACGACACGGCCCCTTCCCACCCGCCCGCACTCCGAGGACAAGAGGCAGGACTGTTCGCTCCAACGACGGCGGACGGCCGAGCTGCTGGGCCGCCGCTCACTTCCGAAAGCTGTTTTCCGGGACGAACAAGGTGCGTCTCCGCAGCTTCCGGCCGGACCCCTCCTCCAGCAAGTAGGTCACGTCGATGGCTGCAAATGGAACCAGGGAGGCTCAGCAACCCCCCTCCCGCTCCTCGTTCCGGATCTGAGCTCTGAGGAGGCCACAGGAGTCCAGGGACTCCTCTTCCGACCTCTGAGCACCCGGGGCCTCCTCCAGCCTCAGGAGAGAAGACTCCGGGGTGCGGGGTCGGGGGGAAGAGCTCTCGTCACCCACAGTCCCCTTCCCGGGATGGAACCGTGCACGGGACCCATCAGAGAACGAGGACGTTTTCGCAGAACACTTCCCATCCTGGGCAAGGAGTGGCAAGTTGTTCTTTTCCATTCCTTCCTTCCTAATTTCCCCTTTATCTTAAACCTGAGACACGAGCCCGATTCTGTCTCACCATTTTTCCCGGGGATTTTTTCAAGGAGATTGAGTAAGATCTGGTTGAGTCGTTCCCGCTGGCTGTGCCTTCGTTCCTCAGGGCTACACGCAGGCTGGGAGTCCTGCCCACTCTCCTCTGGTGTCCTGGCCCCCTCGCTGACCTCCGCAGCGGCCCCCTCCCGCTCTGGCTCCTCCGGGCTGGGCATCTCGTTGGCGGCTTGCTCCTGGCTGGCCAGAACCTCTTCGATCAAGGGCAGAGCGTCTTCCTCCTGGCCCAGGTCTTTCAGGGGGGGCTTTGGGCGCTCGGACTTCCAGGATGACCTGCCAGACGGATGTGGGAATTTTGATGAAGGCCGTGCAGGGTCGGGGAGGGGAGAGGTGGGGAGGGGCCGCGGGCGGGCTCGAGACCCTGAGCGAGCTCTTAGAAGCCTCGGCTCTGGCCATCACTGTATTACTATTTGCACAAATCACCACCTTTTCCTGAAATCTACTTTCTAATCATAAAACTGAACTTCCCGTCCTTCAGGGGCGCACACGCCGGCTCGAAGCTGGTCCAACTGCCGGCTGGCAGAGGAGTACGACGCGACCCTGTGACGCCTGCAGTCCCGCCACAGGGACAATCTGCTGGGGCATCTGCCTTTCCCGAATGTCCCCTCGGCCATCCATCGCGGAAGGAAGCGGAAGGAAAGCCTTCGCTGCTCCTTCTCCGAGATCAAGACTGAGGTCAAAACCAGCACAAGCGAAAGTGCCGCGGCCACCACGCTCGGCGGCTGCTCTGCCCTGAGCAGCTCCGGGACGGCAGGTCCTCGACGGAGGCCCCAAGAGCAGACGCGCCTCAAGGTCATGGGAAAAGCTTACAGACACCTTCAAAAAGGAGATGCTCCTGAACCTGCCTAGAGTTCCGTTTCAGATCTTTCTTGTCCTTCTGTGCCTGCTCCCTGAGTCTTCCTCCCGGCCCCGACCACAGCTCCGTCGGCAGCCGCTGCCGGCTCCACCGGCCACCGGCACAGTCCCCAGTTCTCGGGGCCCGGGTGGGCCGGTGCCGCTGCTCCTGCTCCACTCAGGTCGCTGGCCACCCCCGCATAAGGGCTCCCCCCACGCCCCCGGGGCACTCACCGCCCTCCGTTCCTCTTGTAGCTGTCCGGGACGTGATGAGGCTGCAAGGGGAGGGAAGGCGTTGGGTTCGCTGCGGGAACTGGCTCGGGGGGCTGGGAAGCGGGACGGGGCGGAAACGAAGGAAGAAAAACAGGGCGAAGCCCTCCGAGCCGGGTGGCTGTGTTTTTAGGGCAGAAGGTCAGTCGTTCTGTCAGTCTGTAAGGCCACAGTGGTTTCGGGGTCTTGTGAGCCTGAGACGACGGTAAGGGGGACGGGCTCCCAGTCCTGTCCGCCCCAGCCTGACGCCTGAGTAGTTCAGGCTGGGGCTTCAAGGCTGACCTCAGAGCTGCTGCCCGAGCAAGCAAGATCAGAGAAGTCTAGAGGAGAGGCAGGGCTTGGCGGTGGGCAGAGAGAATGTAAAATAAGGACTATTTAGAGAAATCCAAAAACAATTATAGGAAAAATGGACATGAAGTTTCTTTCTGGTTAGTTTCTTAACATTCTAAACATTCTAGGAAGATGGCCCCACGTTTTGACAAGCCCACAAAGAGCAGAGTCAAGGATGAGTAGCTCCGTCCAGGGTTTCAGGACAGCAAATGCACAGAGGGATGCCTGGACGTCCAAAGCCTTTGCGGACTGATGAAAGGCACAGGACTGGAGCACTATGTTCACCACAATTTAAAGAAAAAGCATATGAAAAAGTCAAGAAATGAAAATATTAACAGTGGTTATTTTCTGTGCAGTGGATTGATACACAATTTTTTCTTTTTAATGTCTCTGTACTTTTCACATTTTATATAATGATGGTGTCTTACATTTTAAATGCAGAGATATATGGGAAAAGCCCTGAATTATTTTCACCAAAGTTTTCTCAGGGTTCTTGCTATTCTGCTTGCTTGCTTAAAATTATGGATATGAAAACTCAACAAAAAACTACACTAAGGGGCGCCTGGGAGGCTCAGTCATTAAGTGTCTGCCTTTGGCTCAGGTCATGATCCAGGATCCTGGGATCGAGCCCCGCATCGGGCTCCCTGCTCAGCAGGGAGCCTGCTTCCCCATCTCCTGCTTCCCCTGCTTGTGTTCCCTCTCTGTGTCTCTGTCAAATAAATAAATAAAATCTTTGAAAACTACACTAAGAGCTGTAGAACAGGTGCGCAGACTTGTCAAGCCGGTGAGACAAGCGAAGAAGACCCGACGATAAATCGGACATTAACAACTTGCTGAGAATCAGCCCGTGCCGGGAAATGCAGAATAAATGTATGTACACTGTTTAAAAATCCCGAACATGGGTGCCTGGGTGGCTCAGTGGGTTAGGCCTCTGCCTTTGGCTCAGGTCATGGTCTCAGGGTCCTGGGATCGAGCCCCGCATCGGGCTCTCTGCTCAGCAGGGAGCCTGCTTCCCTTTCTCTCTCTGCCTGCCTCTCTGCCTACTTGTGATCTCTCCGTCAAATAAATAAAATAAAATCTTGAAAAATCCCAAACAGGGGCTCCTTGGTGGATGAGTCAGTTGGGCGTCTGACTCTTGATCTCAGCTCAGGTCTTTGATCTCTGGGTCGTCAGTTCAAGGCCTGTATCGGGCTCCCATGCTAGGCACGGAGCCTACTTAAAAAAAAAAAAAAAAAAGAAAAAGAAAAAAATCCTAACTAGAGACTGATTCCTACAGTTTGGGATGGACTAACAGGACGAAGCAGCAGAGAGCCTGAAGGTTCCAACCCTAGGAATTCCCTGTGTGAACTATACTGCCCTTGTACAATAGGTAAAAGGAAGGAGACTTACGGAGAAATCTCTTTTGGGAGTGAGCTTCTTGGGGAAGTGGTCGAAGGCATAGGGTTTGGTGCAGACAGGGTAGCGATTCCGGTGGATCTTGTAGAACAGGTGCGCAGACTTGTCAAGCCGGTAGTCACAGATGTACACGTCTTGCTCCTTCACTCCTTTGGGTCTCCCTAGGAGTTCAAATACTGTTAAAGAACCCTCCTGCCTTCCCCTCCTTCACCTCGAGCTTGAGCTGCCCAGAGAGGAGTCCGTACCACTGGGAGGGCAGTGGGACCCTGAAGTGATTCTGAGAGGCATCTGGTGATTGCAGAAGAAAGCAGAGTCCCCAGAAAGCAGTGCTAGAAGAGGAGACGAGGGGTGTGTGTATCTCTGAGTGTAAGGGTGGGCCACAGGGTGGGGGGGGAACCAGACAGGCAGCTCATCCAAGTGCTGCAGGAGTCTGTGAGGGAACACAGAGCCCAGTGTGGGGACGTCAGGAGAGAGGAAAGGCAGGATGAATGAGGGGAGCACATATGGAAATGAGGACTTTACAACTAGGGGACGGAGTCTCCAGAATGATGGAGTCTCAAGCAACTGATGCTTGAATGGAGTACGTATTCTCCTGGACCATTTGCTACAACAGAGAAGGTGAGCTGCGTCTCACCCATGACAGGTACTAATGCCTCCTGCCAGCGGCCCAAGGGCACAGGTAAGAAGCGGTGGGTCTGGAACCTGGCAGACTGACTCCACAGCCTACACTGGTAACCACGGAACTTCAAACGCTAGTGTGCTTTTTGGCTTTGTTTCATGTCCAGAGTTGAGGATGGCCTTTGGATTTTGGAATGGCCGGGCGGAGGAGCATGCCTTGTGACGGTACTACTGCAATGCTGAGGATACATTATTAAGAAACGCTAACGGAGTTAAAAACAAAGGGAAATTTATGTTTATTGAGTATCAAGAAAAAAATAAAAATAAAAATAAAGCATTTATTAAATGAGCACCAAGTGCTAGCTAGGAGAAAGAGAAAATACAGCTCTCTGAAACTTCACAGCCAGCGTGGGACAGTCTTTTGTCAGAGACAGTAAGAACGGAGTGGCAGCAGCAGATGGAAGGAACAGGGGACAGATCACTTCTTCAGCAGCTCAGGTCGCCTACCTTTACAGTAAGTATAAAGGTCCAGGACACAGCAGGTCCCCACAACAGCCTCCAAAGGAATGATCTCATAGAGCGGCACCCGGAACAGCTCGTTGTGATAGAAGCGGCGGGACGGAGAGTGGTGGGTCTCGTGGGGGCGGAAGTAGTGGTGGCCAAAGGCGAATCGTTCCTCTCTAAGGAAGAACGGGAGACGTTTAGTTGACTGGCAGGACCCTCGCCATGTTCGGCTCTGGGCCGGAAGGGCAGAGCTGGAGGAAGAGAGAGGACCTCAACACGTACTTTTCATTCTTCCAAAGCTTCTCAATGCGGAAGATGTCTAGTTTGTCTCGGTTAATGTGCGACAACAGTCGGTAGGACTGGCGGACTGGGTGGCCATCAGGTGTGCGCCGGCTGTCCCGCATCAGGTACACGCAGTCGCCTAGGAAAGCACAGGACACATTAAATGACGCCTGCGTGAACTCGATCTACAGGGACGGGCTTCAGGTCTAAAACGACAGACGCAGAGAGCTCCCACGGGCGGTGTGACGCGATCCTCGTCAGTTCCGGACTGTGAGAAGGGCATGAGGGAGGCCCTCGATGGAGGGCCTGCAGTCTGGCAGGTTTTTCTCAGTCCTAAACTTAGCTTTTTGACACCCTGGTCTCTCCAAGTTAGTTTTATGTGGTGGAGGGGAAAACGTGTAAAAGACCAAGGACTGGAGGATAGCAGACCTATACTGCCAAGCCTGGAGCGATGTGGGTTTGAGCGGCATGGGTCGGATTATATGCAGATTTTTCTTTTTCTTAATGAGTGCAGCACAGCACTGTGGGTGTAATGTAAAAAACCTTATGATCCCCTTAATATTTTCTCTTCTCTAGCTTACTCCGTCATAAGCATGCACTATATCAATACATGTAACATACAGGACATGTGAAAATCAACTATTTATAATGCCAGCATGGCTCTGTCAACATTAGGCTATTAGTAGTTGAGTTTTTGGAGAGTCAAAAGTTGTATGTGGATTTCTGACTGCATCCACAGTGGGGCGGGGGAGCTCGGTGCCCCTAAGCCCTGCACTGTCAAGAGTCAACTGTATTTAACTGCTATGAACGGTCATATGGGGACAGTTACTATGCAGAGAGCAGACGCTGCCACTGCTCGGGAGGGAGGGTCAGCTCGTGGGCACGCACCTTGACGAAGCAGCAAGTCATCTCGGAGCAAACAGATGAAGTAGACACAGCCGGGCTGGGCATAATGGGGCCGAGGAATCATGGGTACCTCCTGGTAAAAACGGAAAGCCGGAGGTGAGTAGGGCCGGTGAGCTGGAGGAGTAGGGCCGGGACTACTACACCAGCCTACTGGTCTCCGTTCAAGAGGAAAAGAACTCCAACCTAGAATTTGCAACCAGTTTGAGACTTACTGCTCAGCCATGCCAACACAACACACATGAGCCCAGAGGAAAGCCGCTGGAGTGGGACTAGGGAAGTGAAGGCAGAGAACGAGATCGACAGGCCAAGTGTCCTGAGGAGCCGGAGGAAACTAACCGTAGGGCTGCTCCTACACCCCCTGTGGAGCACGACCATGCGTGAGTGGGGACAACGCCTGTCACAAGGACTCATGGAAGCCACCGGCATTTAGGGCCCAGAGGCCAGGGACGGCGCATCCCTCAGAGCATGGAAACATCCGCTCAGAATGACAACGCCGCTGTAACGGAATACTGCCTCAAGCGCTTTCCTTTACAGCGAACACCTGCCCGAGACCACGCGCACAAACACGGCAGACCCAGGACAAAACCCACTTGGCGGCCTGAACGAGTCACCCAACCCACTGTCTCTCCTGCCAGGTGGGCCTAAGACCGGCCTGTGTACTCGCGTTCTGGGCTTGACAAGGACTTCTCTGGTGGGAGCTGACAGTGTTTAGTACCAGTCCTTCGAGAGGCCTCTACGGGATGTACTTCCCCTCTGACCAAATCCTTGGGAAGAGGAAGGACAGAATTATTACCCTAGAGTAGAGTGTAAGAAGCTAAGGCCCAGAGAGGCTGAGTGACTTCTGGGGGAAATGCAGTGCCCCAGGGACAGGGCAGGTGGGAGGCCCCTCGCTCGTCTCCTGCTTGCAGATCAGAGACCAGCAGAGGGCAGCTTACTCTGTCCACAGGCCTCGGGTCACACTGCTCACAAAGGTAGTGCTCCACGTCCGAGGTCACCCCCATGCAGTCACAGTGCTGCCACACCTGCGGGGAGAAGAGTGCGGTTGGGAGGGGGGACTCTGGGGGCTAAGAATAAAAGAAAAAAAAACAACCAGCAGTAGGACAGGGTGAAGTCAAACAGGAACCAGGGGAGAAGTAGGTAAGTGCGAAGTCAGAAGTGGTCTTGGATGGGGGGAAAGGAGAGCTTGTCTGAACGCACGCCCACTGCCCGGTCCGCGCCCGCGCGTATGGGGAAGGAAACGCGGCGCGCGGAACACAGCGCCACGGAGGCCCTTGTCCAGAGGCGCGCACGGGGGACGAGCGTGCCCCGGGGACCGGGCGCCAGGAGGCAGGAGGCCCCCCATGCTCTCTGGGCTGTGGCCCCCGGACCGCCCCGGGCGCCCCCGCCCCTCCTGGCTCCACTCCCCAAGCAGGCGGCGCGGTGCAGGCGCTCCTCGGTCCGGAGCCGCATCCTGCACAGACGCACGCTGCCCCCGCGGGCCGAGAGGGCAGGTGGGAGCGCATCCCGCAGGCAGGCCCCACGCGGGCTCACCATGCACTTGTCGCACTGGATCATGAGGCCTTCGTCCTTGTGCAGGCCGCACACACAGCGGATCACGTCGTCGTCCTTCTCGTGCGCATTCTCCTTCTCGGACACGGATGTCTCGCTGCTGTCGGCCTCGCTCGCCGTCTCCCCCACGATCTCGTCGATCTGCGCGGACGCCTCGTGCCGGGCATTGTAGTAGGTCTTCCGCAGGCGGCACACGTCCCTCCCGATAGGCGACTTGCGCCCGTAGTACTTCTGCGGGAGAGCAGGAGAGATCCTGGTGGGTCTTCTCGGGGCGGGGGGCGCTCAGTGTTCGGGGCCGTGGCTCCCGATCTTGGGGCGGGGGTCTCAGGTCAGAGCGATGGGCAGGGCCGCCCGCTCACATGGCCCGCAGGAGGCACGGGGACCCGAGTGTGCATCGTGGTTTCCTGTTTGCTCTGCAGTTGTCCACCGTCCTGGGCTCGCACATCCCGCACACCCCACACACCCCGCGGGCGCCCATGGGAGCCAGAAGTGTGAGCGTTCGCTCACTGTCCTGCAGCCGCAGGCTGTGCACACGGAGGCAGGTTGGGCAGAAAGCGTGCTGGCGCCCCGCACCCACTGGTTTCTCCTACTTGTCTGCTCTGCTCGTTCCTGTCTTCACGTCCTCACTTCAATTCTTCTGTTATCTTGTAGCCCCTTTTGTCTCATTCCTCTCCGACTATTTCAAAATCACTGAAAAACGTCTTTTCCATGTTCCATACAATATTCTATCTTCTCTTTTAGATCCGTTCAAGGTCACCTTCTCACCAGTGTAATCTACCACCCCTTAGCCTAAACCCCAGTTCCATCCTCCAGATTTATTTCTACTTACTATACACAATTCTGTCTTTCACCTGCATTTATTGCCTCGAGGAAAGAAACTACAGCTATGACTTAAGTGTGTAAAATGTACTATGTAAATACAAAGGTTCAAAACTAAATTAGGTTGTTTCCCCCAAGACTTATCCATTCAACTAGAGAGAGAGAGTGAGAGAATGTGAGTGCGCCCACGCACGGGCCCCAAGGTGAGATTCGGGACCCTGAGCTCACAACCTGAGATGAAACCAGAGTCAGATGCCGAGCTGACTGCACCACCCAGACACCCCTAAATTAGGTTTTTACGAAAATGTCTTTTTAGGGAGTATACTTTAGCCTTTCCTTCTAGTGATATCAATGTCTTTACAATATACAAAGATTCCACAATATTTAGCAAACCTAACCTTTACCCAAGGGACACTCCATAAAAACTGTTGTCTCTAGGGGCACCTGGGTGGTTCGGTCAGTTAAGCGTCTGCCTTCAGTTCAGGTCATGATTCCAGGGTCCTGGGATCCGACTCCCATGTGGGGCTCCCCATTCAGCAGAGAGCCTGCTTCTCCCTCTGCCTGCTGCTCCCGTTTACACTTGCTCTCTCACTCAAATAAAGAAATAAAATCCTTTGTTTTAAAATAAAATCTTAAAAAAAATTGTTGCCTTTCGTTGCCAGAAATATAAACATTGACAGAAGGTAAAAATCTTAAACCTCTAGAAAAAAAATTTTCTAAAAATGTTATTAACTAATTACTTCTAAAAAATATTTTATTTACTTATTTGAGACAGAGACAGCATGAACAGGGGGAGCAGCAGGCAGAGGGAGAAGCAGACTCCCCGCTGAGCAGGGAGCCAAATGCAGGGCTCCATCTCAGGACCCTGGGATCATGACCTGAGCCGAAGGCGGACGCTTCATGGACTGAGCCGCTGAGGCGCCCTTTTTTTTTTTTTTTTTTTAAAGATTTTATTTATTTATTAGTTAGAGAGAGAGCGAGCGAGCACAGGCAGACAGAGAGACAGGCAGAGGCAGAGGGAGGAGCAGGCTCCCTGCCGAGCAAGCAGCCCGATGTGGGGACTCGATCCCAGGACGCTGGGATCATGACCTGAGCCGAAGGCAGCCGTGAGGCGCCCTTTTCTAAAGGTTTTATTTAAATTCTAGTTATCTAACCGATAATGTGATATTGGTTTCTGGAAAAATCAGTGTTTCATCGCTTATGCATGTCACCCAGTGCTCATCACGCCAAGGGCCCTCCTTCGTGTCCACCCCTGTCTGGCCCGCCCCCCAGCTAGTCCATCCCCTGCCCACCTCTCCTTCAAAATAAACGTCTTAATCCACGTTCAAAATCCACGTCTGAAGTCAGTGTAGGTACCTCAGCATTCCGGAACACCTTGAGCATGTCAGCATCAAAGGCCTCCACAGTCTTGTAATGGCCGGTGAGGATCTGCCTCTCTATGGTGGCCAGGTCCAGCGGCTCTGAGATCTTCTCATAGTAATCCGCATTCCTGTAGCAGAAAGCCAGCGTGTCAACCCAGCACGCCGAGCGTGGACTGAAAACTCCCGGGTTCCTACACTGGTGGACTTACTTTTTCTTTGGGGGGAGGTTCAGGAGGGGGGCTGCCAGAGCCTGTCGGGAAGAATCTGCAAAAGAAGGCACGGGTCAGAAGGCCGGTGTGACCGAGAGAGGCAGGTGCGCACTCTCATGGAGAACGTAGAAACCCCCACGTCAGGAGTTCGGGGGGAAAATGTAAGCTGTTTTGGAGGCACTACCATGAAATGTACAGGACTTTTCAGAAATGTGGGCTCTTGGAGGCAGGGCAGGACTTTCAGGACAACCCGGGACAGGAACAGCGAGAGACGGGGAATTACTGAAGTGCGGAAGAGTCCCTGCTCCGCAAATGTTACCGAAGCCAAGAATGTCTTCTCCAAACAAGGTTTTCTAGTTCTTGTTCATGGACCGTCGGCCATAAGTAGTATTCTGTTGGTCTGGGATCAGTTAAATTCCAGATAATGATTTAGTACTGGAAATACTTTCTGGAATCCATCTTCTTGTAACACAGTTACTTTGTACTATGTAAACAATTCATAACTCGGGCTACTTGCTACCTTACCTACTTTCTTTTTTTAAAAATTTCCTGGGGCACCTCTGTGGCTCAGTCAGTTAAGCCTCTGACTCTAGGTTCCAGCTCCGCTCGGGGTCTCAGGGTCGTGAGATGAGCCCCGTGCTCAGCACAGCCTGCGGGACATTCTCTCTCCCTCTGCTCCTCCCGCTGCTCGTGAGTGCTAAGATAAGTAAGATCTTTAAAGACATTCTGTTTTATCACTGAAGTACAGTTAACACACAGCGCTAGCTTCAGGTGTACAACTCATGATCCGACAACTGTGTGTGACTCGACGTGCACCATGGTGAGTGCAGTCACCGTCTGTCACCACGCAAAGCTGTTACAGTATGACGGACTACGCTCCCTACGCCGTACTCAATTCTGTGACTTATTTATTTTGTGCCTGCAAGTCTGTACTTAATCCTCTTTATTTCACCCCTCCCCTCCCCTCCCCTCCAGCAACCACCAGTTCTCTGTACTTAAGAGTTTCCACATACGAGTGAAATCACATGGTATCTGCCTGCCTTACTTCACAAAGCATAATGCCCTGTGAGTCTATCCATGTTAGAAAGGGCAAGATTTCCTCCCTTTTCATGGCCAAGTAACATTCCATTGCACACATACCACCTCTCCTTTGTTCATTTACCGATGGACACGGAAGCTGCTTCTTGGCTATTCTAAGTAATGCTGCAAAAAGCACAGGGGTGCACGTGTCTTTTTCAATTAGTACTTTTCATTTTCTTTGGGCAAATACCCAGTAGTGTGATTACTGAGTCATATGGTGTTTCTACCTATTTATTTTTTACTTTTGTTTCCTTCCTTCCTTCTTTTCTAAGATTTATTTATTGGGGCACCTGGATGACTCAGTCAGTTGAGTGTGTGGTTTTGGCTCAGGTCATGATCCCAGGGGCCTGATCGAGCCCCACATTGGGTTCCCTGCTCAGTGGGGAGCCTGCTTCTCCTTCTCTCTCTGCCCCTCCCTCTGCTTGTGCTCTCTCTGTCAAATAAATAAATAAAATCTTAAAAAAAAAAAAAGATGTATTATTTATCTGAGAGAGAGGGAAGAAAGTACGAAGGCGGGTAAGGGGCGGAGGCAGGACAGAGGGAGAGAGAACCCCCAACGGACTCCATGCTGAGCACGCAGCTGACTCGGAGCTTGATTTCACAATTCTGAGATCAAAATGTCACCATGTGAGCCGAAATCAAGAGCTGGACACTCAACTGACTAGGCCACTCAGGTGCTCCCCCATCTTTAATTTTTTTTTTTTTAATATTTATTTGTCAGAGAGAGAGTGAATGAGCAAGCAGGGGGAGCAGAAGAGGCAGAGGGAGAAGCTGGCTCCTGGGTGAGCAGGGAGTCCGTCGGGGATTGGGATCATGACCTTCCATCTTTAATTTTTGGGGAACCTTCACAGGCTACTTTATTTTCTAGCAACAGTGAGGGAAAAAGCCCATTACTTCAGGCCCAGAATGTGGGGATGTGTCGATGTACTGGCTGCAGCTTCACAGTAAATCAGATGGGCCCGGCTGGCAATGGGCGGGGTGACTTTTGTTGGAATGGAAAGAGAGCAGGTGCCACAAGACTGCACGTTAGGACAGGCTGGTTCCCTTTTCTTCTCCATCTCCTTAGGTCAAAGAAACTGCAAAGAGCCACTGAGGTACAGAGACAAGTAGTGGCCAGAAAAGAAACAGGGAAGGGAAACCAAATTATTCAGAATTGAGGGAGAGAGAAGGAGGGAGAGAGCAAAGTTGAAGGTAAAAAGCTGCAGTTATTTGTTAAAAGCTCTCATTTTAAACATCTCCAAACTTCCCGGTCAGAAGGTCGCATACACTACTGCACCGCCTCCCCCTGATCAAAAACTCCCCTTCCCCACCATCACTCGCATCACATACTCTAAAGAGGTCTTGGAAGAGGAAAGGAAAGGTAACGGTGCTTGCATGAAAATGCTTTAAAAGCCCAGTCGGGAGGGTATGCGACTCTTGATCTCAGGGTTTTAAGTTCAAGCCCCACACTGGGTGTAGAGATTACTTAAAACAAAAAACAAACAAAAAACTTCAAAAAAAAAAAAAAAGGTTAAGGAACACTGAAATCACATGTTCATAACACCCTTTTCCTTAAATTGCTAATTCACTGCCTCATTCAGGAAAATGACATTCAAGACAGAGACCTATTCTTTCTATCCTATAGCTAAAAAATGTGATTTCTAAATACAGCATTTAACTCTGATATAATTCTAATGAATACCGAAGACTGACATAGAAGATCAAAGGATTTAGATTTTTTTTTGAAGATTTTATTTATTTATGTGACAGAGGGAGAGATCACAAGTAGGCAGAGAGCAGGCAGAGAGAGGGGGAAGCAGGCTCCCCGCTGAGCAGAGACCCCCCCCCAATGCGGGGCTTGATCCCAGAACCCCGAGATCATGACCTGAGCTGAAGGCAGATGCTTAACCCACTGAGTGCCCCAGGTGCCCCCAAAGGATTTAGATTCTATCAACACTCCCCGAAGAGTAAAACCAGTCCTATGAATTCTATGCTGACAAAAGAAAGAACGAAGAAAGCCTCCTAAATCCCTCGCCCTGAATGGTCGGTCAGTTGTTCTTGGTCTTGGGGGGGTCTCAGGTGAGGGTGAGTGGCAGGATTTTTACAGAAAAGCTGAGGAGAAAGCCTCTGGGGTGAGTGGGGTCACCTTTGTAGGAGATGATGCCATCACAGATCTCCTTGAAGATTTGGGCGAGGCGGGCCGCCCGCGCCACCTCAATGTTTTCCTCCGCTGCTGCCAGCCGCCTTGTGCGAACCGATCGTGCTGTCTGCAGGGCCGAGAACTGGGTCATGAAGACGTCTGCAAGGACACAGTGAGAATCAGTTCTAGGAAAAGAGAGCACCATGTGGCCTTCTCCTCCCCCATGGGTTCTTGCCATTTGCTCTATTTTCCTTGAAGCGGTGGTGCAGATTAGTGATTGTGGAGTTCTTTCTCTCCTCTTTCAAGAAATCTCTGGAAACGTTGGAGTTTACCCATAGACTGAAGCTGCACGATCGAGGCGCCTGATCTCTGACCCAATGCTGTGCAGTACAGTGGCTGCCAGCCTGCACCCCAAAATGAGTCTGTGTTTGAATTCTGGCTTCACTACTTCCTAGCGTGTGAACCCGGGCAAGTTACTTAGACTCTCTGTGTCTCAGCTTCTGGGCTGCAGACGGGAATAACGGCAGTGCTCCCCTCAGGAGGTATCCACGCAGATTAAATGAGAGAATGTTTTTCATGCATTGAGCGCAGGCCCTGACCTGTAACAGACTCCGAAGTACTTGTTATTCCCAGAAGACTGGACCTAACTGGGGTGTAAGTTCAGAGACTTCATGCCAGTCAAGTTACTGACAGGACTGGAGGCAAATTTCCACTCTGTTCGCACAGAGCAGCTCCCCTCATACACCACGCACACCGCTTCTACTTTTTGAGGGGAAGGAGGAAAGACTCAACGAGGAGCAAGCGCTCTTGAACTCTATTGGCTTAGAAAAGACGCTTGGACAGGCCAGTGGACAACAGATCTGGACTCAGGAGAGTGGTTACATTATTCACTCAGAAGCTAAGAGAACAGCAATCTGGAGGTCTGTGCACACGATGCTCATGTGAACGTGGGGAGAAGAAGTCTTCAAATTTACGCTGCTGTCATTTTCTCCCGCATGCAGCGTCACGATTTACCCATATGCAAGTTGAAGTCCAGGTAGGAAGGGACGTGGGGGGCCTACTACCGATCGCATGACTGGACACTTCCGGCTAGGTGGTATTTGGGAAGCTGATGAAGTGGATTCTTCCTACTCCCTCGAGCACAGACTAGGAACCTGAGCAGCTGGGATGGACGGGTGATTGCTGAATGATGCTTGTACGCTGGGATCTTAGCTTTTTTAGTCCAGAGTAAAAAGAATCATTCAGTAGAATGAAAGCAACTAAAATAACCACTAGGAGACAATACTACGGAACCAACAGGTGCACTCGTTTCCGGCCGTACCGGACTTGATGTTCCCGTCGTCTCGACAGATGCCGTTCCAGCGGCTGTAGAGTGACGCTGAGTGGAGGTTGTCGCTGGTGTGCTTGACTTCCTCTTGTTTCTGCCGAATCTTCTCCCAGTTTCGGACCAAGAATACATGATGCTTTAACACAAAGTTCCTGGAAGGAAGGAAGGTCTTTTATTCATTAATTCAATAAGCATTTATTATATGCCCACTCTATGTAAACCACTTTCTAAAAAAGATTTTACTTGACAGAGAGAGAGAGAGAGAGAGAGAGAGCGAGCGAGCATGCACAAGCAGGGGGAGCAGCAGGCAGAGGGAGGAGCAGATGCCCCTCTGAGCGAAGAACCCAACATGGGGCTTGATCCCAGGACTCTGGGATCATGACCTGAGCTGAAGGCAGAGGCTTGACTGACTGAGCCACCCAGGCACCCTGAAGATTTTATTTTTAAGTACTCTGAACACCCAATGTGGGGCTTGAACTTACAACCCAGAGATCAAGAGTTGCACACTCTGGGACGCCTGGGTGGCTCAGTTGGTTAAGCGGCTGCCTTCGGCTCAGGTCATGATCCCAGCGTCCTGGGATCGAGTCCCACATCAGGCTCCTTGCTCGGCAGGGAGCCTGCTTCTCCCTCTGCATCTGCCTGCCTCTCTGTCTGCCTGTGCTCGTGCGCTCTCTCTCTCTGACAAATAAATAAATAAAATCTTAAAAAAAAAAAAAAGAGTTGCACACTCTACTGACAACTAGTCAGGTGCCCCAGAACCATTGTTAAGATGATATAAATCAATAATTATCAGTTAATTCACCTATTATAAAATAATTATATATTACATATGGAAAAACAATTCAGTTTTGCATTTTTTTCTCCATATAACATAAAACATTCCCCTCTATTATTTGTAAGCATCTGGCAAATACCACTTAAAAGCTGCAGAAACTCTGGCAAGTGAAACAGCCTGACTTGAAGGCAGAGATTTACCGAGTGTGTACACGAATTCTAACTGAAGTTGCCAAGATGAAGCATGGGCTCAGGATCAGCTGTAGGAAGGAGAACTGGACTGGCAGATCAAGGCCAAGACACATGAGACAGGTGCGGCCTGGACAAACCCTGCTGGGTGCAGTGCCCCCACGCAGACCTGCAAGCTTATAGTAAGTTACACCTGTCTTCAAGGACCCCACACAATTTGATGATTCCACAATTTGATCCCCACCCCAGTGCACACATAAAACAGATGTGACACTGGGTAAGTCTCAAACTGTGGGCCTCAGTAAATTAAACTTCGACCAATTTTATAGTTCCTGACCTGGTCACACTGAAATCATTAGGAGAGCTTTATAAACTACTAACGCCTCGGTCCCACCTCTGAAAATCCTGGGGTAAGAGATCTGGGGAGCCACCTGGGCACCAGGGTGTGCTAACAGCTCCCAGGCAAATATGCAGCCAGAGCAGAAAACCACTGGACTAGGTCATCTCTGTCTTCCTCCAGTTTAAAATTTCTATGACTCAAGTGATATGGGACAAAAGGGGCCAAGATCGCAGTGAAGATGTAGTATATGTCCCATGACACGGGAAGCTCAGCACATGCATATTTACTTCGCTTACTCCTGACATGGACGAATCTTACCTGAATGCAAGGAAGAGCGAAAATGATCCCTAAAGACCCTTTTTTCCGCTCTAATAATTCATCAACAAAGCCGGGAATCTGGCAGTCTGATGAAGCCCATGTCACCCTTCCCTGAACAAAGTTTTTTTAAAGTATTTGAAAAATTTTAAATTCAAAAATTTTAATTTTTAATACACAGGGTTAAAAGGAAATCAAATATACTGAAATTGTTTTCAGAGTATTAAAAAAACCCCTGAAATTGTGATACAGAAGTAAACACTGATTTTTTAATACATGACAAGTTCTAGTGGCTCGTGGTGGGCTTAACAACAGTAACTTCAAGGCAGAAATCATGTGATATTTTGTGAACAGTGGTGATAAAATCATGGAAACTGCAAAGACCACACACACACACACACACACACTTTTTGCCTATGATCGTATTTGAAGGAAATGCTAAAATTTCAGTTAGAAATTGGGGAAAACAAAGACGTACCCCCCACCCCATCCAAATTTACATATCCCAATTCTTGGCTAATGACCTCCTGCACAAATAAACAACTCAACTGTACAGATGCTGAATGATTTTTAAAGTGACAAGCAAATCACACAAAGGCAAGAAAACCTCCTTTTTACCTCTCTCGATTAGACATTGGCTTCATCTGTATCTGGGGGGCCAATCTCGTTGGAGTGTTCATGTTTTCACTGGGTTCTTCGGAGAGGTGGCCTTTCTGGAAAACACAGGGATCGGAATGCAGGAAAGAAAGGGTCAATCGGGAACCCCCTTGAAGGGCGCTGGGACCGCTTTAAGACCACCCTCCAGGGTCGCCCTTCTCTCTGTAACCGCCCCCCGGCAGCTGTGCCAGGAAAGCCAGGAATGAGATCATCATTCACCCTCTTCTTCAGCTTGTGCTTAGACTTCCTCTTCTCCTTTGACCGTCCGGACTTTTTATGCGTAGCCACAGGCTGGCTGCTTTTACTGCTGGTGAGTCCGTTCACGCGCTGACTCTTGCCCCCGATGATTCCTCGACATTTCTCGAAGCCACACTTACACAGTTGCTTTGAAAGGAAAAAGAACCGTGCTTTTGGCCTGCGGCCTCACTTACGAGTTCAACAGAACGCGGAGCACCTGGATGCCTGCCAGTGCGTTTCAGTCAAGCAGTGTTTCGACAGAGGTAAAATCACCGACAGTAAAAGAAATATAAATGTGCCTCCATGGCAAGGCAAGATTAAACTTTGGGAAAACGTCTTCACTAGGCAGGCGAAGAACTGACTGAAGACCAACATGACGGAGGGTCTCTTTCTACAGATCGCTGAGCCAGCGCCCTGGGGAGGTGGGCTGGAGACCGCCCTCTCCAACGCACTTCTCATTGGCGGTGACAGCAACGTTCACAGAAGGCCTGTGGTGTGCCTGGTGTGGTGGCAAAGTCCCACCTCCCTCCTGCACTGAGTAGGCTTACCTGTTTTTCCACGTTAAAGGAATGGAAGTTGTAGTCGTAGGTGAGCTCGGTACCAGCTGGCATGTCTTTCAGAGCATACAGTCCGATGCGGTACACGCCATTGACAGACCTGTGGAGAAGGAGACGGCTGAAGGCAGAGATAATTTCTTTTTTTAAGATTTTATTTATGTATTAGAAAGACAGAGAGTGTGTGCATGAGTAGGGGGCAGGGGCAGTGGGAGAGGGAGAAGCAGACTCCGTGCTGAGCAGGGAACCAAACTCGGGCTCCATCCTAGGACCCAGGGATCATGCCCTGAGCTGAAGGCTGCTGCTTAGCCAGCTGAGGCCCCAGGCGCCCCAAAGGCAGAGATTCATAATACGTCGCCTGAAATGGTATGCTGAATTCAAATGTGCTTATCTGTCCAACTGCTCGGGGTTTCCTGGCCAATCTCCGTACTTGTAGTAACTGTCTTCTATGCCGTCCAGCTTGTGTGACACTGCTGGACTAAAAGCCCTCGGTCAGCTTTCTGGAAAACAGGCTCTATGTTGTCAGTTAGAATGGGTCTTAATTTTTCTGGCTTGGTATTCAACGTCCCTCTAAACATGGCATTAGTCTACTTACTATATGAGTTTCTCTCTTTGGTTCTATTTTATGTAACTTATTAGTAATTTATCACATACTATTCTAGATGCTTTACATGATAATAATAATTATAATCACTGAGTGATGTTATATTAATTATAACATTTTGCTCTATTACCTTATTTAATCCTCCCAACAACAGTATAAAAAAAAGGTTTTTTTTTTTTTTTTTTTAAAAAGTAGGCTTCATGCCCAGTGTGGATCCCAGCTTGGGGCTTGAACTCACGATCCTGAGATCAAGACCTGAGCGGAGGTCAAGAGTTGGAGGCTTAACTGACTAAGCCACCCAGGCGCCCCCCAAAGGCACTATTACTAGGTAGTATTATAGCTCCAGTTTCCGAGGAAGCTGAGGCACAGAGAGGTTAAGTAACTTATCCAAAGTCACACAGCTAGTAACTGAGGGAATCGAACCGTGTTTCAAATCAAGGCAGTCTGGCTTCAAAATCTGCATCACTGTGTCGTGCTGATGACGGGTTAGCTCACTGCCCCTCAGAACAGCCTGATGAGATGGGGACTTTGATCCCTATTTTATACAGAAGTATTTGTGGCTTAGACAGTTTATTCACAGTCACACAGCAAGGAAGTTGCATTCAAAACCAGGGGACTCAAATCCAGGCTGTCTGATACCACAGCTTTTCTTCCCTTGCTTCATTGCTGCCTCCCTGCCAATGTCAGAAACACCAAGGTTTAGCTTGGATCCTATCCTTATCAAATGGAAATTTCTCTAATATAGTCAGCCCCCCCCCGCTTCAGAAAGCATTTTTAGTCTACGCTAGTGGTTGGTCAACTATAGCAAACCCCACCACATCTTTGTAAATTTTTATTGGTGTACCCCAAAAGTCTGCTGATCCTTGTGTCTACACCATGACATTAAAAATTTGATTATACACTGTACCATTTTAAAAACTTGGGGGGACTGGTGGGATGCCTGGCTGGCTTAGTCGGAAGAGCATGTTGCACTTGATCTTGAGGTTGTAAGTTCAAGTCCCATGTTGGGTGTAGAGATTACTAAATGAAATAACTTAAAAAAGTTGGGGTGGACTCTTACTTACTTTTAGAGAGGGGAAGAGAGAAGGAGAGAATGGGAGAGGGGAGAGGAAGAGGAGAGAAGTGAGGAAAGGAGGGAGAAAACAAGAGGACAGAGGGAGAGGTGCAGAGAAACTCGAGCCAACCCCCTGCAGCGTAGAGTCTGATACAGGGCTTGATCTTACAACCCTGAGATCATGACCTGAGCCAAAAATCAAGAATCAGGGGCACCTGGGTGGCTCAGTTGGTTAAGCAACTGCCTTCGGCTCAGGTCATGATCCCGGGATTTCGGATAGAGTCCCCCATCAGGCTCCCAGCTCCACGGGGGCTCTGCTTCTCCCTCTGACCTTCCCCCCTCTCATACTCTCACTGTCCCTCTCTCAAATAAATAAATAAAAATCTTAAAAAAAAAAAATCAAGAATCAGGCACTTAACCAAATGAGATATCCAGGTGCCCCTTGGGGGTCTTACATGGCGTAGAATACACAAATCCTAGATGTACAGCTAGCTTGTTGAATTGTAGGTATCTTTACAGCTGTGCAACCTCCCAGAAGCCTTTCTTTCCCAGTTAGTACCTTCTCCACACAGGATGTGCTGCAACTGTCTCTGTCGCCACTGATTACTCTGGCGTCTTTGGGATATCACATGAGCGGAATCATACAGAGTAATTCACCGGAGGAGACACAACCACAAGCTTCACTCCCCACTCAGTGTTACTGGGCTGCAATCAGCTCTACTCTGTGTGAATACAGCACCACTTGGACTCCTGTCCTGTGGGTAAGGATCCGGACTGCCTGAAGTTCTTAGCTGTCATAAAAATGTTTCTGTGGGTATTCCTGCACGTGCCTTTGAATGTGAACGCTCACTTCTGCTGGGGACATAGTCAGGAGTGTGGCCGTGGAGCTTTGGGCTATGTTTAGCTGTGACAGGTAAGGGCAAGCTTTTCCTCTGGAGTGGTTCTATACCCATGCACACTCCCACCAGCACTCATGCCAGACCACACGCTTGGCAACCTCTGAACTGTCATTCTTTGTAGCCATTTTGGGGGTACATGTAGTGTTCCAACACAGTTTACTATTTCTCTTGGATGGCTAAAGATATTAAACACCTATTTTATGTTTATTGACTATTTTTTAAGGGATTTTGAGAGAGAGGGAGCATGAGTGATAGAGAGGGAAAGGGTGAGGCAGGCTCCCCACTGAGCACAGAGATGGACTCGGGACTTGATCCCAGGATCCTGAGATCATCACCTGAGCTAAAGCCCGACACTTAACCGAGCCATCCAGGTCCCCCTGTTTCGAATACTGTTATATTCTTTTCGCTGTGCCTATTCTTTGAACTATTTTAAAAATTGGGCTTTCCTATTTGTAGATTCTGGATTTATAAAGTTCTTTGTCAGATAAATTTGTAAATATCTTCTCCCAAGCGTATGGATTAGCTTTTTAACTCTCATAATATTATCTTCTGATGAAATTTTTAATATTACCCGTTCCTTTACAGCCAGTGCTACTTTCTGGGGGGGGTGGGCTGAGCCCCCATGTTGGGCTCTGTGCTCAGCAGGGAGTCTGCTTGTCTCTCTCCTGCTCTTCCCCGATCATATGCTTGCTCTAAATAAATAAATACATAAATAAAATCTTAAAAGACAAAAAACATTCAACCCCAAGATTGGGTTGCTCCAAAGGTACACTGAGCCAGCCAGGTGCCCCTATAAACACTACTGAATTTTATCAAATGCTTCTTCTATTTTCTATTACCCCTATTGAGATGATAAATGATTTTTTGCCTTTATTCTGTTAATGTAGTAAGTTACATTATTATGGATGTTGAACCAACCAACCTTTCATTCCTGGAGTAAGCCCCACGTGGTCATGATGTATTAATCTTCTTATATATTGCTAGAGCTGATTTGCTAATTTTTTTAGAAGATTTTATTTATTTACTTGACAGACACAGATCACAAGCAGGCAGAGAGGCAGGCAGAGAGGGGGAAGCAGGCTCCCCGCTGAGCAGAGAGCCTGATATGGGGCTTGATCCCAGGACCTTGAGATCATGACCTGAGCTGAAGGCAGAGGCTTTAACCCACTGAGCCATCCAGGTGCCCCTGATTTGCTAATATTTTAATGAGGATTTCTGTGTCTATGTTCATGGGAGACGTTCACCTATATTTCTTATTTCTCTTAATGATGTTGTTAGGTTTCAGACGAAGGTTATACTAGCCTTAAGAAATGGAAGAGTTTATGTGATATTGGTAGTACAGACATTATTTCTTCTTTAAGTATACACAAGAATTATCAGTAAAGATATTTGAGCATGGAGCTTCTTCTGTCAGAAACTGTTAATTATACATTCAATTTCACTGGCACACATTCAGACTTTCATCTCTTCTTGTGCCATTTTGTAAGTTGTGCTTTCTCAAGGAATTTGTTCATTTTATTTAACTCTCCAAACAGAAGTTCAGGAAAATGGACAAACTGTAGTGAATTTATACAAAGGAACATTAGTCCAGAATAAAACCCAACAAATCTACAACACAGATAAACTGTAAGAACACGCTACATGAAAGAAGCCAGACACAGCAGACTACATACACACGCAGCTCTGCAACAGGAGAAACAGATCTGATGACAGAAACCACATCACCGCTTGCCTTCGAGGTGGCAAGATTCTCAATCGAAACAATGGAAATGTTCTTTACGCTGATAGGATGTGGGTTGTATGGGTGTATACACTTGTAAAAATGGGTGGTAATTTACACTTAAAATCTGTGTCTTTATGTAATACCTAAAGTCAAAAAATTTACAAAAATAGAAAGCTGTTCAATCTATCTTTTTTAGAAAGGATTTTACTTCATAGAGAGAGAGAGAGACAGAGAGAGAGAAAGAGCAGGGGCAGAGGGAGAGGGAGAAGCAGCTCCCTGCTGAGCAGAAAGCCCGATGTGGGACTTGATCCCAGGACCCTGAGAACATGACCAGATCCGAAGGCACTGAACTAAGCCACCCAGGTGTCCCTTCTTTAATTTTTCCTCAGCAACGGTTTGTAGTTTCCATGGTATAATTCTCTCACCTCACTGGTTAATTTCTGAGTATCTTATTCTTTTTAGTACTATTGTATATGAAAATGTTCTTGTAATTCCCTTTTGCTCACTGTGTATGGAAATGCAACTGATTTTTGCATGTTGACTTTTTGTACCCTGTGATTGAATTTATTTCTGATATCTAACAGCTTCTTTGTGGAGTCTTTAGTATTTTCTACATATAAAACCATGTCATATAAAAATAAAGTTAAATGTCCTTGTCCGTTTCAAATTTTAATGTCCTTTCTCTCTTCCTTGTCTAGTGTTCTGGTGACAACCTCTACTATGTTTAATAGAAGTGCAAAAGTAGGCATCCTTATGTAGTTCCTGACTTTACAGGAAAAGCGTTCCACTTTTTAACTACTGAGAACTCTCTGGTGTGGACTTTTTTCCTTTTTTTAAAAGATTTTGAAAAAAATTATTCATTTGAGAGTGAGAGAGAAAGAGTATGAGCAGGGGGAGGGAGAAGAGGGGGAGAGAGAGAGAGGGAGGGGAGAGGTCAGAGGGAGAAGACGACCCCCCCCCCCCCCGCCCCCGAGCAGTGAGCCTGATGTGAGGCTTGATCCTGCGACACTAGGATCATGACCTGGGCCGAAGGCAGTTGCTTAACCCACTGAGCCCCCCAGGCACCCTCAGATTGGGCTTTTCTTTGTTCAGATTTCTGATGAGTGATTCAAGCTCTTTACTAGTTAGGAGTCTATTTAGATTTTTCTGTGTCTTTATGATTTAGTTTTAGTAGGTTTTATGTTTCAAGAAATGTGTCCATTTCACACAATGCAGCCACCAAAAAACCCGAAATCTTGCCATTTGCCACGACATGGATGTAGCTATAGGATATTATGTTAAGCAAAATAAGTCAATCAGAGAAAGACAATTATCATATGATCTCTCTCATATGAGGAATTTGAGAGGCAGGGCGGAGGGTCATGGGGGACAGGGTGGGAAAAATGAAACAAGATGGGACCGGGGAGGGACACAAACCATAAGAAACTCTTAATCTCAGGAAACAAACTGGGGCTGCTGTGGGGAGGGGGAGGGAGAGGGTGGCTGGGTGATGGACACTGGGGAGGGTGTGTGCTATGGTGAGTGCTGTGAAGTGTGTAAGCCTGACGATTCAGACCTGTACCTCTGGGGCTAATAACACATTATATGTTAGTGAGAAAAAGAAGAAATTTGTCCATTTCAACTAGGTAATCCAATCTTCTGGCGTACAACTATTTGCGGCATTCTCTTAAAATCTTTAGTATTTCTGTAGACTTGGTAGTGACATGCTTTGCTGCTGTGAGTTGTAGGAATTCTTTTGTATTTCATGTATCACCACTTATCAGATGTAAGAATAGCAGATACTATCTCCCACTCTGTGGGTTGCTTATTTTGTTGATGTTTTCCTTTGCTGCATAGGAATTTTTAAAAATATATTTATTTATTTATTTTGCAAAAAATATTTTACTTAAAAAAAAAGTATGAACTATTTGAGGTTAAGCATCATGAGGCAGAGGGTCTTGAACAGGCACAAAAATGGAGCTTTGGGACTTGATGACATGTTACATTCACCTACCATCAAACATGCAAGGAGCATGAAGGCAGCCATGGTGACAGCTAACAGGCCCTAGTCTTGAGGATGAGGCTCTCTTAAATAACAATGACTGCATAGGCATTTTATAGTCTGACGTAGTCCTATTGCTTAGTTCTGCTTTTGTTGTCCTATGCTTCTGGTGTCAACCCCAAAAAGTCCTCACCAAGAATGATGTCAAGGAGCTTATCCCCTACAGTTTCTTCTAGGAATTTTAGGGTTTCAGGTGCTACTTTTAAGCCCTTAATACATCTTGGCTTGATTTTTGTGTCTGGTATAGACAGGGGTCCAGTTTTCCCAACACAATTTATCGAATAGACTTCTTGTTCTGTACGATATATTCGTGGTTCCTTTGATATGAATTAATTGATCATACAAGCAGGTATATTTCTGAGCTCTCTATTAAATTCGTGTCATTTTCAGGCCAATGCTATACTGTCTTGATTATTATAGTTTTGTAATACAGTTTGAAATCAGGGAGTGAAATGCCTCCACCTTTATTAACCAAGTGAGCCACGCAGGCACCCCTAAAGATTTTTTTTTTTATTTTTTTAAATTTTTATTTATTTATTTGACAGATGGAGATCACAAGTAGAGAAGCAGGCAGAGAGGGAGAGGAGGAAGCAGGCTCCCTGCTGATGCGGGGATCAATTCCAGGACCCTGGGATCATGACCTGAGCCGAAGGCAGAGGCTTTAACCCACTGAGCTACCCAGGTGCCCCTAAAGATTTTATTTTTAAGTAATCCCTATACCCCACATGGAGCTTGAATCAAGAGTCACAGGGTCCACTGACTGAACCAGCCAGGCACTCCAGGCCTCCAAAATTTCTGGTAAGAAATCTACACATGATGTAATCGTATGTGATGACTTGCTTGTCTTAATGCCGCTTTCAAGATCTGCTCTTTATCTTTTGGAAGTTTGATTATGTTTCCTGCTGTGTGTCTCTGAGTTCATCTTACTTGGAGTTCAGTGAGCTTTGTGCTTATTCATGTTCACGGCTTCCATCATACTGAGGAAGTTTTCAACCAATTATTTCTTCAAATACTCTTTGCCTCTTTCTCTTTGGTCCCTCTCGGACCCCCACAATGCATATGTTGGTCTGCTGGATGGTGTCCCAGAGGTCCCTTAGGGTCGGTTCCCTTTCCTTCAATGTTTTTCTTTCTGTTCCTCAGACTTGAGAGTTTCCATTGTCCTACCTTGAAGTTCATGGCTTCTTTCTTCAGTCTGCTCAAATCTGCCTCTGACTCCCTCTTGTGAACTTTTCATTTCAATTACGGTACTTTACAGAGTTTGTTTTTGGTTTCTTTTTAGGTTATCTATCTCTTTACTGATATTTCCATTTTGCTCACACATCATTGTCATGAATTTCTCCACATCGTCCCTTAGTCCTTTGAGCACCTTTGGAGATTTGTTTTATAAAGTCTTTGTCTAATGTATTTCCACGGAGTCTTTTTTAGGGACAGACTGTTTCGGATTATATTTTTTTTGAATGGGCCACAGCTTTCCGTTCCTTTGTATTCCATGTGACTTTTCCTTGAACACTGCAAGTTTGGACCTAGTAATGTGGTATGTCTAGAAATGAGGTTTCTAGACATTTCCCAATTTCCCCAAGGCTCATATGCCCTAATCTTTAATTTCTGGCCCCCAAAAGGAAAAAAAAAACGTGAAAAATGAAGGGGAAAAAATAAGACCCTGGCCCTTCAAGTCTCCTGGAAGTCACTTCATGTGGTGGGAGGGCCACCACAATGGCTGCTCATGTCTGTCTGCACGTCTGTGATCAGAAGCGGCAATCAGGGCCCAGACTCCCCATTTTTAGAAGACAGGGTCCTCCTCACCCATTCTAGCATCTGCAATCTGTGTGCAAGCTGTTGGAATGCTCGCAGAGCTACCTTCCATGTGGCTGGGGGTAGGGCACGTGAGTCGCTACGGTTCTAAGAGCTGAGGTTGACTAAACTGACTAAAAGGATGCAATTTACCATCTCAGCCTTCCCCTAGTGGTTGCAAGCCTTCAACAGACTCCAAAATTGTTCCATCAAACAGATTCTGCCAGTGCAACTATCTAAGGGGAGACAGACTCCTGATGCTTCCTACTCTGCCATCTTCCCAGAGTCTTCTCCTATTATCTTCTTTCAAGTGTTATTTTTATTTTATTTTTTTAAAAGATTTTATTTATTTGACAGAGAACACAAGTAGGCAGAGAGGCAGGCAGAGAGTGAGAGGCAGAAGCAGGCTCTCTGCTAAGCAGAAAGCCTGGTGCAGGGCTCGATCCCAGGACCCTGAGCCGAAGACAGAGGCCTTAACCCACTGAGCCACCCAGGTGCTCCTTTTCAATTGTTTTTTAGATGTAATTTTTTGCTTCTCAGTTAAACTCTTATCAATTTAAGTTATTGTCTCTCACTGTGACAAATCCAGTGGGCATGGAATAAATATGCTGAGTGACCTCACAGGAGAAGAACATGTAACACAGACCCGGGCACACAGTAAGCAGTTGCTCTGTATTAGGTATTACTATTATTATCTCATCATATATACTGTCATATTCTTCTGGGAGGAGTTAAGATGAAGAGAAGAAAGAGCAGCAGCCGACTCTGCCTGGTGAGAGTCAGGGAACCACCTGAGGTACCGTGTAAGCAGACTCGCACTGAAGGCGGACTCATCTCTTGACACCCTCAACGCCTTCTGCTCTCTTAGGATTTGTGGCTTCACCTTCCCCTGCTTCCTTACCATTTCTGCATTTCACAGTTTGGGTCACAGCTGTGGTTGATGAATCGGGCCTCATTCCCCATCCGGTAACTGTCGATCACCATCCCACTATCCAAGTTCAGGCAATAGTGGTCACTGTGATTATGATACTGCTCGATCATCCTGTTCCTAAAGGGGACAGGAAGAAGTGAAAGTCAATTAATGATTAAGTTCAAAGTAAACTTGAAATCTTCCACTTTACATTCTAGTCTGGTACCTCTGCCATTTTACTGCAATATCATCATTCATCACTGTACCTGAACTCCTGTTCGCTGACAACCTCCCCTAGGTATTCGATGATGAACTGCCCAGCTTTCAGGGGTTCTTTGGTTCTTATTCCCCAACCTTTTTCCTCAGCTCGAAATCGTTCTAGACACTGCACCCACTCATGCCTCTGTATTCTCTGGTTACAGCACTGCTCACCGCAGGGGCAAGTGTTGGGGGAACACTCGGCAAAGATCATTCTAGAAAGAAAAGAGATAATTGTATGCCAATTAATATTATATATGCCTTCATGAACTCATTTTTGTTTTACAGGAACTTTTAAAATACATTAAATTTTTATTTTATCAAGGTTGGATAGGTTAACAAGGTTCACAAGGGCGGAGAGTATGTAACTTCAAAACTTAATAATATGGAAAATTTCCAAGTCAAGTTATAAAAGCTAAATGCATTATTAAGCTAACTGTCCACTAAGCATCCTGGATAAACACTATCATATTAGCTCCGTGCTAAGAACAAAACTATAATAAAACTACAACCCATAGAGGAATTAATAATTTGAAGATTACATAGCATTCTTATTTTGAAGTAGCTGATGGGCATTTACAGATTTTTTTCTTCTGAAATTGTGGTAAAATGACACATAAGCTTTACACTATAAATATTTTTAAGTATACAGTTTAGTACATTTTTAAAAAAGATTTTATTTATTTATTTGATAGAGATCACAAATAGGCAGAGAGGCAGGTGGTGGGGGAAGCAGGCTCCCTGCTGAGCACAGAGCCTGATTCGGGGCTCCATCCCAGGACCCTGAGATCATGACCTAAGCCAAAGGCAGAGGCTTTAACCCACTGAGCCACCCAGGTGCCCATACTTTTTTTTGTTTTTTGTTTTTTTAAGATTTTATTTATTTGAGGGATGCCTGGGTGTCTCTGTTGGTTAAGCATCTGCCTTCAGCTCAGGTCATGATCCCAGGGTTCTGGAATTGAGCCCCGCATTGGGCTCCCTGCTCAGCGGGAAGTGGGCTTCTCCCTCTCCCACTCCCCCTGCTTGGGTTCCCTCTCTCTCTGTGTCTCTGTCAAATAAGTAAATAAAATCTTAAAAAAAAAAAAAAAAAAAGAATTTTACATTTCATTAGTGTAAATGACATCTCCATACTGGAAACATCATTTCCAGTCTCTATACTAGCCGAACTTATAACCTCTAGTGAATTAACAAGCAAAAAACTCTCAATATAGTAGAGAAAGGTTGGTATGCACATGTCTTCTAACTGCTTTCTCTTTTTTGTATTTCTGGATCTTTCAGAGAAGCCATTTAGTTTTGGTGTTTGGTTTAGAATCACAGTAAGGCTACTGAACATGATTAAAACAAAGGAGGATCAAGAATCTAGTGGTAGATCAGAATATCACATTAAAGTTTATATAACACACACATACATCCATATCGTAACTTACAAATCTTGTTAAGAAAGCATTTAACATTTTACAATATAAAGTACTTTCATAGCCATACTTCAAATAAACATTATCCTTCTCTAAAGGTCAGAAAACAGTGTCAAATCATATAAATGAGCACTAAGCAGAGAAAATAGCCACTGGATTATTTAATTCAAGGCACTCAGCTTAATTTGTGAGAAAGACACTACATTACTGTCAAATTCACCACCTTTATTCATTCTTTGAATGAATTCTTTGCTCAATGAATACGACTGAACACCGCACGTGAAAATGCTCTCCTCCTTCATCTTTTATAGTAATGATTTTCCCACCTTTCCAATAACAAATCCCTTTTTTGGGGGAAAAAACCCAGAAATCCTGTTCCTCTTATCTTTAGAAGGCTCGTTCGCAGAGGACGGGGGGCTGGGGTAACTGGGTGATGGACAGGAAAGAGGGAATGTGATGTCAGGAGCACTGGGTATCACATGCAACCGATGAATCACTGAGCTCTGCCTCTGAAACTAATAAGACACTACATTTAATTAACTGGATTCACATACAAAAAAAAAGAGGAAGGCTCGTTTATGCTCATAGTTTTATGTGTAACCCCCTCTTCACAATACCCCACCTGAGTTTTCATCATACCTTAAAACACACAAAACAATGAGCTTTATGTGGATAAAAGAACTAAAATGTAACAGAGTGCTGAGATGAAAGCGATTTTAAAATCAATTTTAAAAAATTTCTGCTGGAGAACACTCATTTAGGGGTTGTTGAAAATTTGTGGTTTCAATTGAAGGCACTGAAATATATTCCATTCGTTTCAATTATCAAGATAAGCCCTTGGGGGCACCTGGGTGGCTCAGTCAGTTAAGCAGCTGCCTTTGCCCCAGGTCATGATCCCAGCGTCTTGGGATCCAGACCCTGGGACTGAGACCCGCATCAGGCTCCCTGCTCTGCGAGGAGCCTGCTTCCCCCTCTTACCCCAACTCATGTTCTCTCTCCTATCTGTCTCTCAAACAAACAAACAAATAAAATCTTAAAACAACAACAAAACAACAACAACAACAAAAGATAAGCCCTTTATGTAAAAAGTAAAACAAATTCTAGTCATCCCGTCTGGAAAACAAAACTGTAAACGGATCAGAATGTGAAAGCAGATGCTGCAGACCATGACCCGTCGGTGCTGGTTACAGCACAAACTGCCATTAACTTTATCAGCGCCAGGCTTGAGCCCATTGAGCTACCCGGCCGGCTACACTGCCACTCACTTTAGCCACAGAATGCCATTCACTGCTGGACGAGAGCATTCTCCTCCTTCCAGATGCAGACCTAGATGGAAAGCTCTTTCCCTCACCTGGTGAGATTTAATGTTTAAGAGTTACTGGCCAGTGTACTGGTGAGACTGACTTCATAGTATGGAGGGCAGACGGTCCCTCATGAGTAGAGACGGGTTTTCACGTGAAAAATAGTCCTACTAGGAATGGTGCCAGGTCAGGAAGGAGTGAGCCTTGGAGGCAGGGGAGAGGACCCTCCTTACTTTTGGGGACCAAGAACTTGAAGGCCTACTGCTCTTCTGTAGCAAAAGGTGAAGGGTCCTGGAGAGTCTCCCTGTGGGGACAAGCGGAAGTAACCTGTGCACGGCTCGATCCCAGGACCCTGGGATCATGACCTGAGCTGAAGGCAGAGGCTTTAACCCACTGAGCCACCCAGGCGCCCCCATTTAACTAAATTTTTATGTGGATTACTTTTAAATATATATGGAAGCATCCAGTGAATAGTATATTTTCATTTTTCTTAGGTATTTGTGCATTTATCCCCTCTTTCATTAGATGCAAGAATATGTAGGGTTCATAGTCTCACAAAGTTGGCAGCACCATATTTGACTTTTCTTTTTTTAAAAGATTTTATTTATTTCTTTATTTGACAGGCAGAGATCACAAGTAGGCAGAGGGGCAGGCAGAGAGAGAGAGAGGAGGACGTAGGCTCCCTGCTGAGAAGAGAGCCTGATGCGGGACTCTATCCCATGACCCTAGGATCATGACCTGAGCCGAAGGCAGAGGCCTTAACCCACTGAGCCACCTAGGCGCCCCGACTTTTTTTTTTTTAAGAAAGGCAACACAGGGGTGCCTGAGTGACTCAGTAGGCTAAAGCCTCTGCTTCCAGCTGGGGTCATGATCTCAGGGTCCTGGGATCGAGCCCCACATCAGGCTCTCTGCCCAGCGGGGAGCCTGCTTCCACCTCTCTCTCTGCCTACTTGTGATTTCTGTCAAATAAATAAATAAAACTCTTTATAAAAAAATGATGCAAAACAACCAACGTAATTGTGGAAACGTACACATTCAGATTTCAGTTCTATGTCGTTGACAGACTAACGACTTACGCAATAAGCAGTATATACAGTGGCAAGAACGTGAGATTTTGAATCAAACACACACGAGTTCAAATTCTGTTTCTCAGTTAAGTGCTGTATATGATATGGGCAACTTACTATCCAAACTCTAAAATCCTTCATTTATAAAATATAAAACTCTTACCTATCTCATTAGACTACTGGGAGAGAGGAACTAACCAATGTGATGGCAGCTATATTACGGAAATTTCATAGACAATACAACATCATATAAAAAACCAGTAATGTTAGCATAGAAAGGAATGCAAATTTAAGCAATTTTAAAGACATATGATAGTTGCAAACATTAAACCAATGAAATATTAAAGCACCAAAAATGAAGTTAGATGTGACTGCCTAAAGGAGGTGAGCTACGGGGAAGTGAGCATATTCAAATCCCGGTGGTAACACCGCAAATCAACATACTAGTTAATGAGAGCTACTGCGCGCAGTAAGGGTACAGCATACAGCCAGTATGACGTATAGTAAGAATGATACAGATGTTCACGTAGTTCGTACAGATAATTCTTCTTCTCAGAATACACCTTAAGGGTTAAAAAAAAGAGGAACCTACGCAGTTTTATAGTAGTGCAATTTTTTAAAAAAAAGATTTTATTTATTTATTTGACAGACAGAGATCACAAGTAGGGAGAGAGAAAGGCAGGGAAGCAGGCTCCATGCTGGGCAGTGAGCCCAATGCGGGGCTCGATCCCAGGACCCTGAGATCATGACCTGAGCTGAAAACAGAGGCTTTAACCCACTGAGCCACCCAGGCGCCCTAATATAGTAGCACAATTTTTGATAGGAGTGCACTGGGAATAACTGGAATGACGAAGCACAGGGGAACGGCAAACTAGGCACGTCAGCCTACAGAAGGTAAGAGAACTAAACACGGTGAGCTTGTGGACTGCACTGATACATAAAAGTGTGTATATACATAAAAAGAAAAACAAGTTTAGGGGCGCCTGGGTGGCTCAGTGGGTTAAAGCCTCTGCCTTCAGCTTGGGTCATGATCTCAGGGTCCTGGGATCGAGCCCCAAATCGGGCTCTCTGCTCAGCGGTGAGCCTGCTTCCTCCTCTCTCCCTTTCTGCCTGCCTCCCTGCCTACTGGTGATCTGTCAAGAAAACAAAACAATAAGCTTACATACAACACGTCTGTGAGTGAAGCACAATGAGCACACAGCACAGACCAGGGACCCTGCAACTGCGCGCCAGGCGTGAAGTGCCGATGCCGCGGTGAGGCAGAACGCTCCAGCCGGCGTGCTGTTATAGAAGGTGTTAAAACACGGATCCCCGCAGACCCCAGGACAGCCGACCAGAGACTGGGGAAGCAGTTGCCACAAAAACTATCCAGAAGAGGAATTACTGATGTCAAGTTCACTGGTTCTTTCTTACTATAAATTTGCGTATGTAACTAAAACCCAACAAATTAGATCTCCATTCTTGGGTCTCCACCAGACATTTCCATTTTGAAATCTCCATGTCATTTAGAACTCAATGGCCCCAAAGTAAAATCATAGTTTTGACCGCCAAACTAGCCAAACCCCACACGTTCATTCTCTGGCGACAGCATGGACACCTCTCATCAGAGCCACTGGCCCAGTCCGCGCACGTGCACCCGTGTGTGTATGCGAGTGGCTCACCAGCCCGGTTCTCCCTCAGAGTACATCATGCCTTTCTTCTTCCTTAGTGTCACCATCCTACCTTGCTCCTTGGTTATGGCTACCATGTGTGGAGATCTAGGAAATTTTCTACAATTTCCTGAATACTTTATGTCGTGGGCTGAATGCTCATGTCTCCCCAAAATGAAGAGCTGAAGCCCTAGCCCCCAGTGTAGTGGTAATTTGGAGGCAGAGCCTCTGGGAGGGCAGCTGGCTCATATAAGGGCATAAGGGTAGGAACTGCATGAAGGAATTAGTGTCCCTACAAGAAGAGGATTGGAGAGCTCTTTCTCCACAAGCATGCGCTCAGGAAAGGCCTTGTGAACACACAGGGAGAAAGCGTCTGTAAGCCAGGATGTGGGTCCTCATCGGACATCAAATACTTGCATCTTGACCTTGGACTTCCCAGTCTCCAGAACTGTGAGAAATAAATTTCTGCTGTTTAAGCCACCAGGGCTATGGTACTTTGCCGAACCAGCTCAAGACCCATCAGTTAGGTTTTATATAGCTTTGTGCGACTTCAAGAGAGGAAATCAAAGAGCTTAACTTTTCCTTCCAAATGAAGTGTCATCTACCCTGAAGCCTGTGCTTTCAGAAAAGTCACTTTAGTACAGTACCTATTGAGGCAGTCGTCCACACAGCCCTTCCCGGAGTCATCCTCTGGCTTCTTACAGTTACAGGTGGTGGCCTCGTAACCAGAAAGGGGCTTGACATCAACGTAGACATCTTGAGGGAAGACAGCAAAGAGTAATTTGTGAACACAGAGGATAATTTTTTAAGTGCTAGGCTAAGAAGAACACTGATGATACGAAGGCAGAAAAAATAGCTCTCAAGTTACTCACTTGAACGGATTTTTTTATATAGTGGGACATCTGGCTTTTTGTACAGCTAGAAGAAAAAAAAAAGAAAAATCTAGATATAGCATTTAACGTCACATACCAGACAGCAGCATCAATCACTAAAAATACAAGAAATTATTCACGTGCTCTGCTCACATGGGAGTATTTATAAGAAAGACTTTCTGGGTTGGATATACTTGAGGGAAATTCTTGGTGCGATCACTTTTTACCCTGAAATAAGAAGTGACTTAGTGGATCAGGATGAGAGAAACAGATTCAACAAGAGAAAAAAACGTGAAAGAGCTTCCCGAGAGTATGTGCGCGCCGTGGCCGGGTGCACACGCAAACGACCCTGCGGGGAAACCACCCTGCGGGGAAACCACGCTGCAGGACGAGGCTACTCTTTTGGATACATTAAGACTCAGTTTGCCTCTATGAAAAGAAAGGAAAATGCTCAAAGGGCTTGTTGAGATGGTCTGGCTAGCACATGAAGTTAAAAGGATGAGTACCCTGGCCTTTTCAGGGTGGGTATTCTAGAAAAACACTTTTCACATTTTAATTAAAGCAGTTAATTTAGTGAATACAGGGGAGAGGGAAGGCAGGAAAGGGAGCTCTCATTGCAATTAAGAAGGTATTCAGGAAAAAAAAAAGAAGGAAAAAAGGAAGGCATTAGAACAGAGGTGGTCAGCTGGCCAGTGTTGCCCAGTACGAGGCAGGACAAACGAGGGCAGCACTGTGGTCTCGGGAGAGTGTAGTAACCTGCAAACAGCAGCCCCCTCCATTTCTCAGCAGGGACCGTTAGAGCACTGTCTCCTTCATGGTCAAGAACTCAGAGACAGATATCTAACATACCGATCCTCTTAGAATTCAAGAGAGGCCACCAAGAGAAGAGAATGCAGAGGGGAATGTCCACTGCTTCTGGCTTTCCAAAATTAACTTTGGTGGAATTTTGGCAAAGGTCAGGAGACTATTCACCTCCTTTGTATGACAACTTCTATTTCCTGATGTTTGTTCTCAACATGAGGCCTGGGCCTACGGCTAACTACAAAAATTGCCAGGGGAAACTTTTCCATTAGGGAAAAAGCAGATAAAAACAGCACCTTCCTATTTTTAGTTCCCAACATAAAGATCTTTTAAAAGTATATGCGTGTTAAACATTTTCCCTATTTCCTTTGGTAGAAGAATCTCCTTTGTATGTGAAAAATAAATTCCAAACCGATGGGAAGGAGCCAACAAAAATAAAGCCTGACATTTCTTAGTGCTGCTGGCAGTGCATCTAAACCCTCCTGGGACTGGCATCGAGCAGGAGCCTCACAGCACGGAGCTCTGCTACCACAGTGGAAGTGCAGATCGGAAACAGAAGGTTGCCCAGGAAAGCAGACACTCACTGCTATTCTGAAGTATGAGTAAAGGCAAAGAGGTCACATTAGATATGGATGCAAATTCATTTTTCTTCGTCTCTAACTTTCACAGGGACAGTCTCGATACTTCCTAAGATGAGAGCACAGAGCACAGAGCATAACACGGAGGCAGGGAGAGGCTTGCACTCCCTTCCACCCACCCCTGAGAAGGAAACCGGGGAGAGGAGGCAGGCCTTGTACCTGATTGTGCTTCCACTGCCAAAGGATGTCATAGGGGAGCTGGAAGTCAATTCTTTTTTGCCTCAGATACTTTCCTGAAACAAAGAAATACTATCAATTTCAGTATCTTTTTATACAAAGGGTCAAAGAGCCACAAGATCTAATACGCACGGACTAGAAAAGTAAGGATTTAATTTTTAATTTTATGGATTTTTCCATCACCAAAATTTAATTTGAGCTACTCTATTCCATCGTGTTCCTGGTGGTAAATGCTAAAGGGAAGTTCTAACAGTAGCCTACATAAAACAACAAACATGGCAAACTTACTACCAAAAAATACACAGGTCATTATGAAGCCAACTAAAAACTAAGAATTGTTTGAGTATTAAAATTGTTAACTACAGCACCCGGCAGCTGTTCTCCAACATTATTATATATAAGACTGTCTGTAAAAACGGGAAGTGTAAGAATTTTCTAAAATAGGAGTCCCTGAGTAACTCAAGAGTATTTATATTCAAATTTATGATGTTAACATCCCCCCCAAGAAGTACTACTAGTAGAAGTCAAAAGCCCTTTTCTATCTTGAAGAGGATGCTTCAATTTCCTTACTCTCTGACCTTTTTGCCCTTTAGTAAACTCACTTCTCGCAGGAAGCTAAACTTCTTGTTATCTGGGTACTCATCCTATCACCGACTGACTCCAGCCTAGCCGTTCTCAATGCTCCGCGAATACTAGGGATCCAAGGGGTAAAGACTGTCTCACTCCTGCTAAGTACAATAAATCTACTGCTGGTGTCACTCAGACGTTATGTGCCGTCTTCACTACTCTGACTTCTGTCCCAGTGCTGTAGAAGCAATGGTGAGTAAGACGGCTGGCATCTTAGTAGGAATCAAGGCAAGCCGCAGGACACTGTACTAGAATGAAACTAATGGACGTGAACCATGCCAGTGTCTCAAAAATTAATGTGTTAAGCCTTGACCCACAAAATGCTCCTATTCTGCAAGGCACCATGGAAGGATGCAGAAAGCACCTGTGCCGCACCCTGGGTGGCCAAGTCCGGCACGCGCCTGCGCAGACGCAACGGCGAGCTGGACAAGCTTCTGCCAGGGAATGTGCTCGGTGTCCGTGAAGGCAAAACTGAGCGACTTCGGTTATTTGGACTTTGAGAGTGAGAATGAGTGAAGTGAGCTTGTTACTTCAAGAAACAACTGAACGTGTCTGTTTTCAGTGATAAAACTGAGTTTGAAGTGAATACTGGAAATTTGGAAAACTTGTGTCCAACCATGAGAATCTTTAGTTTTCCAATACTTAAACTTTCCTCATAAGATAAGTGGGAGGACTGACAAATGCGAATGTTTCTGGACGCACACAGGGAATGGCAGAGCGATACATTCCAGTGAATCAGAATTTCTTAATGACCAATACATGAAGTGGTAAAAGCACACCTGGGTAGAAAATCCATTTAAATTCCAAGAGAGACCAATGGACTTTAATGTAACAGAATACAAAAAGTTAACTGATTTCATATTCTACATTGCAACTCACCTCTAAGGAACTATTACATTTATATTTTGATAATATATCAAAAATTTATATAAGAGTGTCAAAGAAGAATCATCTGAATTACTAAAATATTCCTATCTTTTATAACTTATTTATTACCTACACGGGGACAGATTTCTTCATGTACTTAAACCAAAGTAACATCATAAGAAACTGTAAAAACAGATTAGAAAATCCAGTTGACTTATATTAAACTAGACATCAATGAGATTTGCAAAAATAGAAAATAAAGTCACTTTCCTCATGGAATTTTTCTTTGGAAAAGTTATTTCTCATAAAAATATGCTATTTATGTTAACACATAGCGTGCAATGAGCTTATCTGACAAATCTGAAGACACAGGAGCATGGATTACAGGTATATTGTAGAAGAAGTAATTTGTGGAGTTAGAGTAATATAACAAGACTTCGGGTTTGCGGCTGGTAGCAGACTGGGAAGCAAAGCCCAACGTGTGACTGCAGAGTCCACCGTGAGGAAGCGGAAACAATGCGAAGTCTGCCAAAGCTCCGCAAGCTCTGGTACATTCAAGTAAGAGTATACAACTGGAGAAATAAAATGAGGTACACGTTTACTCAAATGGAAACATTCTCCAAGTTGCAAAAAAAGAAAAAAATACAGCATGAACTCATTAAGAAAAAAACACTTTGAAACATTTAAGAGCTATTCGTAGGGCGCCTGGGTGGCTCAGCGGGGTATGCGGTCCCCAGTCTCTCACTGGCCCCACGGGATCTTCTTGAGGTTCTCTACCCTCTCTCTGCCCCTCTCCTTGCTTGTGCTCCATCTCTCTTTCAAATGGATAAATAAATCTTAAAAAAAATAATGGGGGGCCTGGTGGCTCAGTCGGTTGGGCAGCCAACTCTTGGTTCTGTTTAGGTCATGACCTTGGGGTCATGGATGGAGCCCTGCACCAGGTCCCACACGTAGCGGGAAGTCTGCTTGAGACTCCTTCTCCTTCCCCCTCTGCCCCTGAGACCTTGGTTCTGACATGTGTGCTGAAATATTTAGGGGAGCTGTACCACTGTCTGCGATTTACTGCGGCATGTCCCCCAAACTCAGGTGGACTAACAGACGGACAGATACATACACAATAAATCCAGGTCAAATGCTAATGACAAAATTTAGTGATGGGATACTGCACACTCACTGTAGAGTGTTTTCAATTTTTTGCTTATTGTTTAATTTTTAAAGCTTTACACCCGGCGTGGAGCCCAACCCAGGGCTTGTATGTACCTAGGACCCCGAGATCAAGACTGGAGCCGGAGCCCCAAGAAGGTTCCTGAACTGACGGAGCCACCCAGGTGCCCCAGAGCCCTTCGTTTACTGAAAAAATTTACAGTAAATTGTTGGAAGACAGATATTTATAAAGGAAAAAAGCTTGAAAGGGTATATACTAAGTTATCATATCTCTGGTAGGGGGAGCTTTATCTTTAATTCATACCCTTCTTTATTACAACAATTGCTTTGCAAGTATGTACTGTTTCTTAACAATATAAATACAATTTTTTCTTTTAAGAACTTTTTTTAAAAGATTTATTTATTTATTTGACAGACAGAGAGCACAAGGAGGCAGGCAGGCAGACACACAGAGAGGGGGAGGCAGGCTCCCTGCCGAGCAGAGAGCCCGATGCGAGGCTCGATCCCAGGACCCTGGGATCATGACCTGAGCCGAAGGCAGCGGCTTAACCCACTGAGCCACCCAGGCACCCCTATAAATACAATTTTTTAAAAAGACAAAATTCATCCTCAGCAGATATGATAAACCCCTCAATGTAAAGAACTCTTTTTTTTTTTTTTTTGCCAGCAATATCTAATGTGTTTTCTGTAGAAGGTATAAAACAGTGAGGGAGAAGCCAGTAAGTTATAACTTTAAAAAAAAAAAATTTTTTTTTTTTAATTTGATAGGGAGAGACACAGTGAGAGAGGGTACACAGGCAGGAGGAGTGGGAAAGTCAGAAGCAGGCTTCCCGCTGAGCAGGGAGCCCAATGCGGGGGCTCGATCCCAGGACCCTGGGATCATGACCTGAGCCGAAGGCAGACGCTTAACGACTGAGCCACCCAGGCGCCCCAGTTATAACTTTTTTTTTGAAGATTTTATTTACTTATTTGACAGAAATCACAAGTAGTCAGAGAGGCAGGCAGGGGGTGGGAGGAAGCAGGCCACTTGCTGAGCAGAGAGCCTGAAGGCAGAGGCTTAACCCACTGAGTCACCCAGGCACCCCCCTAAGCTATAAATTTTTAAGAAGAATACTTTCTCAATGGGGTACCTGGGTGGGTTGGTTGGTTAAGCGTCTGCCTTTGGCTCAGGTCAGGTCCTAGGGTCTTGGGATTGAGTCCCACATTGGGCTTCCTGCTCCTTGGAGAGTCTGCTTCTCACTCTCCTTCTGCCCCCCCAATCTCTCAAATAAAAAATAAAAATCTTAAAAAGAAATTTAAAAAAAGAATACTTTCAGGGCGCTTGGGTGGCTCAGGGGGTTAATTAAGCCTCTGCTTTGGGCTCAGGTCATGATCTCAGGGTCCTGGGATCGAGCCCCGCACTGGGCTCTCTGCTCATCGAGGAGCCTGCTTCCCCCGGCCTCTTCCTGCCTCTCTGCCTACTTGTGATCTGTCAAGTAAACAAATAAGGTCTTTAAAAAAATTAAAAAAGTTTTTTTAGGAAGCTCTACACTCAATGTGGAGCTCCAACTCACATCCCTGAGATGGCGTCACCTGCTCCCGGGGACTGAGCCACTGAGTGTCCCCACTGTCTTCTCTCAACCCTGTGAAGCAGATCACCCTTCCCTGCTGGTTTGCTTCAGGACAAGTGCTCCCTGAATCCCCACTGCCTCCCGTTTCTTGAATTAAACTCTTCCGAAGCACAATTTCCCCTTCCTTCCTTTCTCCTTAGCACATCAGTGAACTCACCTCCCCTCCGACTCGCTGCGATGTCCGTGCACCCGTGACAGGGCCCGCCTCGGGGCTTTCAACTGCGGACCCTCTTTCTCCTATCACCCCTCCTCGCGCCCCTTGCTTCTGGGAACCACAAAGCTGATCCCAGCGCCCCCCTTTACAACAGATTTTTGCTTTGTTATTACTGTATTTTAAAGTAATCTCTACACTTACAATGGTGTCGAACCCACAACCCCCAGATCGAGGCTCACACGCTCTTGGAGCCCGCCAACCAGGCACCCGCCCCAGGCGCCCCCTCTGAGTTTGCTCTTCCGCTTGCACATACACGTGAGACTATGAACTCTTTGTCTTCGTCTGGCTTATTTCACCGAACGTGATGCCCTCAAGGTCCATCCATGTTGTCACAAATGGCAAGACTCTCTTTTTTCTCTCTTTCCCTCTTTTCAAACAAAGCCCGGGAACACTCTACTGCCTGCAGAGCTGCCTCTTCTCCAGCCGACCGGTGGTTCCCACGTCTGCCGACTGCAGACGACGCTGCTGTGAGCACACGGGGCGCAGGTATCAGAGCTAGTGGTTCCCTTTCCTTTGGATACGTTCCCGGAAGCGGAGCTGCTGGGTCACATGATCATTCTATTTTTAGTTTTTTGAGGATCCTCCATACAGTGTTCCATAATGGCTGTACCAGCAGTTTCTTTCTTTTCTTTTCTTTTTTTAGATTTATTTATTTGACAGAGAGAGATCACAAGCAGGCATAGAGGGAGACAGAGAGAGGAAGGGAGGCAGGCTCCCTGCTGAGCAGAGAGCCCGATGCGGGGCTCGATCCCAGGACCTTGAGATCATGACCCGAGCCAAAGGCAGAGGCTTTTACCCACTGAGCCACCCACTCGCCCCTACCAGCAGTTTCTTAAATACAACTGGTTCCCTCCTGCTTTCACATTCTCGTGCGTTGTTTCCCTCAGCTGAAACTGAATCCTCTCAACCGATTTACACCATTTGCCTCAGTTTTTTTTTTAAAGTTTATTTATTCAAGCAAGGTCTATACCCAACATGGGGCTCAAACTCATGACCCCAAGATCAAGAGTCGCATGCTCTACTGTCTGAGCCAGCCGGGCGCCCCCCACCTGCCTCATTCTAAACCTCACTTAAAAATCTGTAACTTTAACATAGCTTCGTCCACAACCACATTCAACCCTGACTACGAGAGCCGCTCCCTTCTGTGGGGTAGCTGGTGTAATTAAATGTATCACCTCTTCTTCCGGTGTTTATACATTCTGTTCAGCTCTTCCTGCCCGTGTCATAAAGACAGCCTATGTATCACAAATCTGGTAAGTGATTAATACCTGGAATCTGTGCGGAACTCCCGAGGCTCAACAAGGAACAGACGACTCAATCTGAAAGTGGACAAGCCCGAGCACACACTTCACTGAAGAAGACAGACGAATGGCCAAGAGTGTGTGAAGAGACGCTCAGCATCACTATTAGGGAAGTGCAAATCAGAGCCACAGGGGACACCGCTGCACGGGCCCCGGGACGGCTACTAGGAAAAGTCACACCAAGTGACAGGCGTTACTGAGGACGTGGGGAAACGGCTCTTGAGGCCGGCTGGCGGCGGTAAAAGTGGGGCAGCTGCAGTGGAGAACAGCACAGCAGTCCCGAAACCAACTGTAGACTCACCAGATGAGCCAGCAGTCCCACTGCTGGGCACACAGACAAAAGAACTGAAAGCGGGGTCCTCAACAGAGAATTGTAAACCAAGGTTCATAGCAGCATTATTCACAACTGCAAAAAGGAGGAAACAGAGACGTCCATCGGCGGATGAATGGATAAACAAAATAGGGAGCGAGCGTGTGTACACAGGGGGACTATGCAGCCTCAGGAAGGAATGAAACTTTCACATGTGCTACAACAACACAGAAGACCCTGAAGGGCATTAGGCTAAGTGAAATACCGTAGACACCAAAGGACAATATTGTAACGACTCCACTCTAGGAGGTGCCTAAATAGTCGAATTCATAGGGATAAAAAGAACAGTAGTTACCAGAGGCTGGGGCAATGGGCAATTATTGTTGATTGGGCACCGAGTTTCAGTTTGGGATGATGGAAAAATTCTGGGGAGGAATGGGGTTATGGTCACACAATAATGTGAAGGTACCCAGTGCCACTGAACCTTACACGGAGAAGTGAAAATGGAAAATACAATTTCTAAGTTACACATATCTTACTATAAGTTAAAAATATTAATAACATAACGCACCCAAAACCACTATGTGCTTTAAATGGGTGAACTGTAGGACATGTGAATTATGCCTCAGTACGTCCTCTAAAAATACAGCAGTGTTAAAATTTTGTGCTTCGTTTATTAAAGACTTACTTGGGAGACTCCAAAGGAGAAGGAAAGCCTACTATATATGCCCATAAATGTACTTACTGTTCCTTCTGCTTTCCTGATGGTCCACAGTCCCTTCTGGTATTTCTTTCCTGTTTAGACCTTCTTTACCCCGGGGGAGGTCTACTGGCAACATACTTTTTTAACATTATCCTTCATCTAGGAAGGCTATGATTCCCATTTAATTCCTGAAGGATTCTTTCACTGGGTTTAGAATTCTGGCTAGACTCGTCTTCTTCCGGCACTTGGAGAACGTTTTGCCAGCTCCCTGGACTCAGACAAGCACTCACCCACCGTCTGAACTGGCCTCTGCTGACAGGCAGGGGTTCACTTCTCTCCAACTTACAGCGGCTGGGTCTGCAGCGTGCTGAGCTCGGCCGAGGCTGGGGAGACCCACAGGGGTCTACTCGAGTGTGTCCTGCTGGGTTCCGTCGTTGACTTCCATGGGCAGCTCCGTGTGTGCTGCCGAATCTGCAAAGTCTTCAGCCATTACTTACTCAAGTCGTTTTCATCTCTGTGCTCCCTTCCTCCTTCCGCACACGGAGGATGCAGACTTTGCGCTGTGGTCGAGATCGCTCAGGCTCTTGTCTTTCCTAGGTCTATCTTCCGTTCGGATAGGACCGAGTTCTTTGTGTCTCCTTTATCTTGCTGCAAAGCGCATCCCTAAGCCTTGGCTGCATCTTCCAATTCTAAAATTCTGACTTGGTCTTTCTTTCCATTTCCTTGCTGAGGCTTTCTGTTGTTTCATTATTGCTTGTTGGAGTGTGTGTGTGTGTGTGTTGGCGGGGGATAGTTTTTAAAAAAAAATCTAATCTAACCTCCTGATGTTGGCATGTACTGATTGCCTTTTAAAATTTAGTTTAAGGGGCGCCCGGGTGGCTCAGTGGGTTAAAGCCTCTGCCTTCGGCTCAGGTCATGATCTAGGGGTCCTGGGATCGAGCCCCACGTTGGGCTCTCTGCTCAGCAGGGAGCCTGCTTCTCCTCCCCGCCCCCGCCCTCTTTCTGCCTCTCTCCCTGCTTGTGATCTCTCTCTCCCTCTCTCTGTCAAATAAATAAATCAAATCTTTAAACAAATAAATAAAATAAAATAAAATTCTGTTTAAGGGGCACCTGGTGGCTCAGTGGGTTGAGCGTCTACCTTTGGCTCAGGTCATGGTCCTGGGGTCCTGGGATGGTGCCCTGCCTCGGGGAGTCTGCTTCTCTTTCTTCCTCTGCCCCGCCTCATGCTTGTGCTCTTTAGCTTGCTCTCTCAAATAATAAAATCCTAAGGAAAAACTGTTTTAAGATCTCCCTGGTTCTTAGTATGACATACAATTTTCACTTTAAACCTAGACATTTCTTTTTTTTTTTAATTTTTAAAATCTTTTTTTTTTTTTTTTAAAGATTTTATTTATTTGACAGACAGAGATCACAAGTAGGCAGAGAGGCAGAGAAAGAGAGGAGGAAGCAGGCTGTCCGCAGAGCAGAGAGCCCGATGCGGGACTCGATCCCAGGACCCTGGGATCATGACCTGAGCCGAAGGCAGAGGCTTAACCCACTGAGCCACCCAGGCGCCCCTAAACCTAGACATTTCTTTTTTTTTATTTTTATTAAAGAGTTTGCTTTTTATTTTTTTTTAAAAGATTTTATTTATGTCAGAGAGCGAGCGAGAGCGAGCACAGGCAGAGAGGCAGGCAGAGGCAGAGGGAGAAGCAGGCTCCCTGCCGAGCAAGGAACCCGATGTGGGACTCGATCCCAGGACGCCGGGATCATGACCTGAGCCGAAGGCAGCCGCTTAACCAACTGAGCCACCCAGGCGTCCCTAGACATTTCTTTATCAGGTTACCAGGTTCTGAATTTTACATAAACCTTCTATTTTGGCTGGCCTTTCCCAAAACTGCTCTGGAAAGAGAAGAGAGTCAGATGTCCAGTGATTACCAGTTGGGAGGCCCCCACTCGGCCTCCACTGAGACCCAAGTGCTGGTAGGTTGTTACTGCCGGGGATGGTGGGAAGGGCCACGTTATTACTGGAGGATGGTCAAGTCCTGACTCCTATGGCCTTCCTCTGTCATCAGACAGGCTGGTGGACCACCGTGGGACACTTATTACCGCCTACTGGGGAGGGACGCTGAGGCTCCCACTGGGCACCTGCTGGTAGGAGTGGGGGAGGGTAACAGTTTTCTTCTGCAATGTCTGACTAGAGTGTGGAGGATGCGATCTGGAAGTTTTCTGTCTTGCTAGGCTAACCCTTCCCGTACTTCTGGCTGCAGAAAGCAAGCTTTTCTTCACTGGCTTTGTTTGCGCCCAGTGGCATTTCGGTGGCTAGCCTCCTCAAGGTCTCACCTCAGTATGATGAGGTGAGAGGACAACTCCAAGGACTTGTCCCCTCAGTCCCTAGCTGGTCTGCCTCCTCCTCTCCGCTTTTTAGAGTCTCCTTTTTATATATGATATGGAAACCATGACATTGTAATAAGGTCTTCTTAAGTTTTTACCCGTATTTATCAGAACAGGGAAAAGTGTACCTACTTCATCTTCCATGAGGTGAAAGCATGTCAGTCATAACCGTTTCCCCCGTTAGCTGCTGCCCCAGGTCCGCACAGGAACGCACCGTGTCTGCTGTGCTGGCGGACACCTGGACTACCTCTAGTTTACGCCTGGACAAAAGACGGTGTCACGAATGTTCCTACAGACGTACGTACGTATTTCTCTCTGGTAGGTTTGTTTACTCCTGTAAAAGCTGCCAGAGCTTTAGTTTTCTTTTAAAGATTTTACTTACTTATTTGAGAGAAAGAACATGAGCAGGGGGAGGGGCAGAGGGAGAGGGAGAAGTAGACTTCGGCTGAGCAGGGAGCCCGATGCAGGGCTCGATCCCAGGATCCTGAGATCATGAGATCATGACCTGAGCCAAAGGCAGAGGCTTAACCCATCGAGCCACCCACGTGCCTCTGCCAGAGGTTTAAAAAAAAAGTGGTGCCATTTTACTCTCCCACAGTTGTCTGTAAATCCTGTGGTTATGCCAACTCATTGTAGCTTTTATTTGCAATTCTTTGATGAGTTATGATTGATGAGTATTTTTCACGTGTTTATTGGCAATGTGTGTATTTCTTTTGGTAAAGTGTGTTCAATTCTTCACTTCAAAATTGGGTTGTGTGTTTAAAAAAATTAAAGAATGAAAAATAACCTTTAAAAAAATTCACTTGTCAGAGTTCTTTATGTATTCAAGATATATACAGTTTGTATTTTTTCCCAGTTTGTGCTCTGTTTTCATAATACTGTCTTTGTTGAACACATCTCCATTTTGTCAAGGTGTAATCAATCTATCAGTGCTTCCTTTTGTAGTTACTGCCTTCTGTGTCCCACCTAAGAAACCTTTGACTACACAACAGGTCATGGAGATATCCTATGCTTTCTTTTTTTTTTTTTTTTTTTAAGATTTTATTTATTTATTTGACAGAGATCACAAGCAGGCAGAGAGGCAGAGAGAGAGAGGAGGAAGCAGGCTCCCCGCTGAGCAGAGAGCCCGACGCGGGGCTCGATCCCAGGACCCTGGGATCATGACCTGAGCTGAAGGCAGAGGCTTTCACCCAC
>RCUC01119639.1:0-33184 GCA_003697995.1 Taxidea taxus jeffersonii | reverse complement strand
GGTGAGGAAACTGAGTCCAGACCCCACTGGTGGTCAGCAGCAGATCTAGGAACAAGCCAGGTTCTCATTCCTAGACCCTTGGATTTAGGCGCTACACCAAACAGCCTTACTGGGGATGGGATTTCTTTACTCAGCAGATAGGTGACAGGGCTCAAAAGAGAAACCACATCCTCCCCAGCCTTCACGAGGACTCTTTCTTCTGTGTGTGCTGAGCCCAGGAAGCATCCGGCACTAACTAAGTCCCCAAGGACGGGGGGTGCTCCCTAGGCAACTGGTCGACTCAGAACGGCAACTAGAGACAAGTCAAAATGAGTCTTAGACTTTGATACCCAGTGGGTGTGCTGGCATCAGGTGGCTTGGCTCATGCCCAAATCAGATCACGAAGCCTATTTGATGCTTGGGGGGTTCTTCTACCTTGGAGACAAGCCCACTTGAGATGGCTAGGGAGGAGCAGACAATCTACAGGAGAACCAGCTGGAATCCTGCCTTGCAGTACATCTTGCATGAGATCGGTGTCCACTTAATGACAGAAATAGCTTGCTTTCTCAAGCTCTAAAAGTCATAGACCAATCCAGAAAAAGATACAAATGGAAGAGAAGGCATGCACGAAGTAAATAGAAGTTAAATATCTTATTTGGCAAAGGAAAATATAGCCATTTGGAAAGATACTTTCTCTCTCTTTTTTTTTAAGATTTTATTTATTTATTTGAGAGAGAGAGAGCCCAAACATCGGGCAGAGGAAGAAGCAGGCTCCCCTCTGAGCAGGGAACCTGATGTGGGACTTCATCCCAGGACCCTGGGATCACAACCTGAGCCAAAGGCAGACGCTATACGACTGAGCCACCAGGCACCTCGGGAGAATACTTTCTCCTTGAAATGCTGGTAAAATATTTGAATTACCAATACCCTTATTTGCTTCCTTGTTCATGTCAACGTCTTCATGTAAAATATAATAACAGCGAACATTTAGAAACAGTCTGGAAAGGCCTGGACCTAATTCATTTTAATGTCCTTTTTTTTTCTTTTTAATTCTTAAAGCCAAGTCTCCAAATGTGCCTTTAAAGTTTTTTATAACATGTGTTTTAAGATCATAGGATTGAAACACAACACTCGGGGGCAAGTGGGGTCTAGGAGAGAAGTTACATGAAAGTTGAGTAAAGATTAGAAGGTTTTCATTGTCAGTTTTCATAATTCTGCTAAATTATGTGGCCAGAAAGGCACTCTGGACAAGGTAATATATACCTCTGTTCACACGCACAGTTGCTATTTAAGAACTTTACCCATTAGGGGAAAAAAAAATAACAACACTAAAAGCCTTTACTGACCCTGTTTGCTTTCTCTCTGACATCTCCTTCATATCTTTTTTCTGACTGAAAATAGTTGGGGACCTCAGGTATCAAATAAAAATGGTGACATCAACTAGGTCATGGGGAACTTTGATATTCAAAGGACACACATGCACATGGCAAGATGAAGGACAGACTAGTAGTTCAAGGAAAGTTTCAGGTTTGTTGGGTTCAACAGCTCAGAAAAGGACGGGACTGATGTCTTTTTTAAGCAGATTCTCACCTTTGAAAGGGAGAGCTCCTGTGAGATACGGATCTGGTCCTTCGTCCTTTTAAACTGCGTAGACTAGAATGAGCGGTGAGTGCCGCCACGTCCTTTCTTCCCAGACCAGTCGTGGTGCCCGAGAACCAATCATGCTATCCCAGAATGAACAGATGCCGAGTCCGAATGCCACTAAAACCCAACTAGAATTTAATAGACAACATAAATAGCGTGTTAGCCATAGCAGACTAACTTGGAGATAAGTCCCGGGGCTCGCGAGTAGGCGTAACAGCTCGACAAGAACACAGCCTTTTATGAGCAGCTTCACATCTCATATCCAGCAGCTCATCATTGAGATAAATAGTACAGATCTTATTACTGCTTTATGGGAGAGAAACTGAGATTTGGCGAGGTTGTAAGTTGCACGAGGACACAAAATGTTAGGGACGTTGGCCACACCGTTCTGCTTGCTGTGACCAACGTCAGCCTGAGCAGGTGTTCTCCTCGGCCGCCCTTGAAGAAGGTCAAAGAAAGAAGGGCGGAGGGAGTCTGAATTGCCCAAAGAAGCTGTTGGCTGAGTGCACTATTTTTGAAACTTTACTGAGATGTAGTTTACAGATCATAAAGTTGACCCATTTTAAGTATATATAGCTCAATTCGTTCTTGTATGTCATGAATACCAATCCTTTCTTTATTATTTTCTCCCAGCGTGTTTATGATTTGTCTTTTCATTTTCTTCATGGTGTCTTTGAAGCACAAAAGCTGCATTTTTTTTTAAAGATTTTATTTATTTATTTCAGAGAGAGTGAGAGAGAGCATGAGAGGGGAGAAGCAGACCCCATGAAGCTGGGAGCCCGATGCGGGACTCGATCCCAGGACTCCGGGATCGTGACCTGAGCTGAAGGCAGTTGCTTAACCAACTGAGCCACCTAGGTGCCCAAAGCTGCAATTTTTTTAAAAGATTTTATTTATTTATTTGACAGAGAGAGAGAGAGAGCACAAGCAAGGGAGGCAGCAGGGGAAGAGGAAGAAGCAGGGAGCCTGATGCGGGACTCGATCCCAGGACCCTGGGATCATGACCTGAATCAAAGGCAGAGCTTAACCATCTGAGCCACCCAGGCGCCCTGAAAGTTAACAATTTGGATGGAAGTCCGGTTTATATATTTTTTTTTTCCTTTTATGGTGGACACTTTTGGTGTCCTACCTGAGCAGTCATAGCCTCGTTGCAGAGAATACTTTCCAAACCTAAGTACTATCAGATCTCTCCCTTTCTCTCACACACACATGCATAGACGTGCACTAAAGTCCACCAGTGGCTACCCCCTTCATTTGGAATAAAATTCAGGCCTCTTGCTATGGCCCAGAAGGCCTTCCTGCGATATGGCTCCCCTGCCTACCCTGTGGCCTCCACTGTTTCTCCCATGAGCTGCGTCTGAGCCTGTTCGGGGCCTCTGCTCTCTCGGCCACCTCGGCTGGAAGCCCCCTTCCAAACCTCGGCCTCAGCCACCTCCTTCCTTTCATGCATAGCCGGTGTAGATTTTGCGGCCTTCATGATGGCTTCCCAGATCTTCCTAGCTGGGAGTCTCGTACGAAAGGACCCCTCCATCCAGCCAATAATGCCTTCCCTTATTCCTTTCACAATACCTCTCACTTTCTGGGATTATTTTGACTCTTTCGCCGTGTGTGTGTGATCCTCCCCCATACCCGCCCGACCCCCCACCAAGGGCAGAGAGCTTGTCTGTGCGCCCACTGCTGTCTTCCCGGCCCTAGCTGCGGGGCAGTGCCTGGTACGAGGCTGGGCCCCGCAAGGATGCAGAGGCCTTGTGAACGGATGTTAGGCTGAGAAGGACTTCGCGGATCAGATTTACTGCGGAAACACGGGCGCGGCTCCAACAGTCCCCTTTCTCAACGAGTCCTTCTCTACTGAACTTGCTTTGACTGTGATCCTTCTTGTGCTTGCTCTACACCAGCCCACCCTTCCCATGCTGCCTTCACTTGCTGTGCAGGTGGCTTTGCCTTTGGTTTCTTCTAACACAGAGGCTTTGTCTCCCCAGTCCGGTAGGAAGCTCTCAGGGGCAGAATCCATGGGACGTGGCCTAGCTGTTGCTCGGTACTGGTCAGTGAATGGATGAATGAGCAGATGTCCCGAACTTCACCCTTGTGGCCTGAACTAATGGAGACCCAATGGCAAAGGACTATAACATATGACTCACGAGGAGGGAAAAATGGAAGGCAGGGGTCGCATCTTGCCATGGGATGCGACCATCAGTCGTGTCACCGTGACCACCTCCTCGCGGTGGTGGGCTCTCGGGGCACCATGCGAGACCAGGCATCAGTGTTTCCCAAGGGGGCCAAGTCGTTTGCAGCTCTGGGATGCCTGCAGGGCTCGGTACAAGATCTCTCAAAAGCACTTTAAACACCAGTGTTTTGAAGAGGTTAGTGGTTCTTTATTCATTTTTTAAGCTTTTGCCAAAATAGACGATCTAAACTCTTGGTTTGGTCTTAGCTACTAAATATGCTTTCATCTCCCCTAATCCTCAGTCACTGTGCCACGGGCTTAGCTGAGGACATGAGAAGTGCAGATGTCGGCCCAAGAGACAGACCCCATGCAGTGCTTTACCGTGAAGCAAGGGAGGTGGGGGACCAAGCCCCAGCCTTAGATTGCCAGCTCCTGTTCCTTTAGCCTGATCATCCTCGCTCCACATGGCCCATTGCAGTGAGTGGAATACCTTGCCACGGCTTGCGGTCGGACAGGACTCGGGTAGGATTCTGCTGTCACTGGGTGTGTGCAGACCGACTGCATCCCTTCTTGGAGCCTCCGTTCTCTGGTCTGTAAAATGAGGCTAATGGGACCTCGCTTATAGGGTTATTACAAGGGTTAAGGGGCGTCTGGGTGGCTCAGCTAGTTATGCATCTGATTCTTGGTTTCAGCTCAGGTCATGATCTCATGGGTCATAGAATTGAGCCCTGCAGCGGGCTGTGTGCCCAGCGCGGAGTTGCTTGAGATTCTCTCTCTCTCTGCCCCTCCCCCCATGTGTGCGCGTGCGCTCTCTCTCAATTTTTTTTTTTTTAAAGAGGGTTACGTAGAACACCGTGTGAAACATTGCTAATACAGTGCCCAGATACAGAAAGTACAGAACAAGGGGCAGCTTTGTTGAGTGTGACTATGATTGTCAGTTAGCGCTGTTATTTCTGTGGCGACAGCTGGCACTGCCAAGAAGAGAACGGCCGCTCCAGCGAGCATAACTCAGTAGGCCCAGATTTTAAATGAACGGATGTCCACGGCCTTCTTGATTTTCTTAGACCGTTACCTGCTTCCATGAAAGTTCTAGGACAGATTATTCTAAAAATGCACCAAAGCATCCAATCAGTCACTAGCAAGAGATAGTCGCAACCGAGAAAAGAAGAACACGGATTCGGAAAACCTGAGGATCGGCATAGTTGACGCAATTGAGGTTCGGAGCTGGTTCGGATTCCTGGCAGCCACGGGCACAGTCACTGTGAAATTACTCGGACAAGGAGACCGTCACTCCTTCAAGAATCAAGGCTCCCTCCAAAGTCCCCCTCCTGGGTAACTTTCTCACTCTTCGTGGTGAACAGGATTCCAGCAGCGTCTGCCTCGAATGCAAGAACAGATTTTGGGTGACAGCTTCCTGGACGTAACTGTTTTGATAAGAGGAAACGGTGCGACATTAAAACACGATCGGTGCCAGCCGTTCTGTGTGCGGCTGAATTAACGTGGCCCCGGCCTGCGGCTGTGAGGGGTCAGATTTGATCCCTGGATAGGATTTAGAAGGTTTCGAAGAACGGATGAACTGCTTGTCCTTCAAATAATCTTTTGTAAATATTGCTTTTCTCAGCTGGGCTTTTGATGGGAGCTGAATGGCAGACGGTCTGAGATCGTATCCCGTGACAAGAGCCTGGCGTGTTTGTATTCTCTGCCTCTGGTCTAGGCCAGAGCCTCATGCCTCAGGAATCAGAAGAGCAGGCGGGAAAGCTGACATCTTATTGTGAAAATTGGAACCCGCCTGCGCGGAAGGCCATTCCGGCTCTCCCCAGGTGGGGCTGCGGGAGTGCTTGTGAGCAGATCCAGACCCCTCTCCAGGACTCCATCTGGGGCTCTCTTCTGGCATTCAGATTCTGGCATTCAGATAAGTTCTCAAACAAGTGTTGTCCAGCGGGTCTCCACGGCAGGGCAGCTCCCTCTGGGTAGGGGGGGATCCAGGAGAGAGGGCAGTAGGAGGATGAGTCACAGCCTGGAGCTAGAAGGTCCAGCCCACCCTGCCCCTGTGGCATCCTTGACAGCTGCCTGTGGGTCCAGAAGGAGGCTGTCTGCAACTGGGAAGATCACCCGTGTGGTTCCGGGCAAAATCCTTGCTCTAGCAGGTGGCCGGGATGTTTCCAGTCTAGGTTCTTAGCCACGAGCCGTAGAAACTCTGTCATTTCTTGCCAGAATTCTGAGCAACATGACTTCTTGGGAGAGCTGGCTGATCCACTCGCTCCAAAATTTTCCCTTAAAAATTTAAACGAATCAGTCCTCTTGTTGAAGTTATTGGTACAGGCAGGTGCATTGGGAGGCAGGTGTGCCGTTGTCGTCTGCTACGGTTACTACTGAGCCCTTCATTCTGAGCCCGGGTGCCACGAGCACTTGTCTGTGGACACGAGCTTATGTCAGGGTCTGTACGGGAGCACCGTGAGAGGCAGAGAATAATCAGGCAGAAAGGAACCATGATGAGGAGCCAGCGCAGCCTTCTTGTTTCCCAGAGGCCCGAGGAAGCCATGACTCTCCACTTACAAAGTCTGTTACGCTGGGCGGAGACTGTTTCTACGCACCGTGTGGCGGGTCACATACGTGTCCCAGGGAGATGAGAGATGAGAGAGAAGATGAAAGTGGCTGTTGGACCTTCTGGCATCGAGGGGCCACGTCAGCATCTGTAGACGTTCAGCTCATGCCGATGTGAACTTGCAGGAGAGCTCTGGGCCCCGTTCAGCTCCCTGCCAAAAACAGATGGCCTGAACCTAAGGGCCATTTCCTTGTCACAAATGGGAGAGGGTTGCCCGGAACTGCCCGAAGAGCCGAGAGGCATCGGGGAAGCACGTTGCGAGTTTGTGGTCTGGAAGTGAAGCCGGTCTCTCGGCTTTCCAGAAGCTCCGAGTTAACTTGACCGTGACTCCAGTCCGTGGTTACCAATACAGGAGGAGTAACGCCCAAGTCCTTTGAATATGTTTTATTCTCCTCTCGAATGAATGATTAACATGGGTAGGAGTGGTTCGGTCGGTGGTGGCTGCGAGACTCCTTGCTCCTTGAGGCTTTCTCCGGGAGTTTATAGCCCGGCGTGGACGGCTAAGCGGAGAAGGCAGCAAACGTTTGTGTGGTCTGGTCGGTGGAACGGAGGTGGGGACAGATCGATGGAGAGCCCCGGCCGGAGGGCAGTGCCACGGCCATGAGTGACACCGTTCCTTTCCCTCTCGGGGGTCCTGCTTACAGAATCTTCGTGTCTCCGAGATGGAAAAGGCCCGGATGTTATTTTTTTTCCAGCTTCCCATTCTCGAAGGAATTCCTTCTGTAGCTTCCCTGGCGGATGGTCACGCAGCATCTGCCTTCACCTCGGGGGAAGGGCCCCGCCATCCCCCCACCGAGACACCTCACTCTCCTTTGCAGTTTCCTCCTGTCCCTGTCACTTCTCACGGTTCCCCTTCCTTCTCCTCAGGATGCTTAGGGGAGGGCCATCGTCCATGTCCTCGGTCACCTCCCCTAAAGGACTGCAAGGCCCTGGAGGCCAGGGGCGGGCCCTTTTTTCCTCACCGTTTGGCACGCGTGCGGCCCTTTGAAGGTGCTCGGTGACTCCGGCTGAACGGAGGGGGAAGGAGGGGGCGAGGGAACACGTGCCCCAAAAATTTCAAAAGAGAGCTGGGAAGGGATTATGTAACGTGAGAGTGGTAACAGGGTATTTTTTCCCAGATACCAGCTGATCTGCTCAAGACGACTTTGAAGTGGAGGCGGAGAAGGAGTCGGGAGAAGCACTGGGAAACGTGCGGTTTAAAAAGCCTGTGAAGGGGGCACCTGGGTGGCTCAGTGGGTTAAGCCTCTGCGTTCAGCTCAGGTCGTGATCTCAGGGTTCTGGGATCGAGCCCCGCATCGGGCTCTCTGCTCGGCGGGGAGCCTGCTTCTTCCTCTCTCTCTCTGCCTGCCTCTCTGCCTACTCTGATCTCTGCCTGTCAAGTAAATACATTTAAAAAAATAAAAAATTAAAATAAAAATAAAAAGCCTGTGAACGTAGTGACAGTGAGGTGTCCGGGAGGTCATAGGTTTGGAACCGAGAGAAAACCCACGGTGTGAGGAGAGCCTGGTGATACCCAAGATTTAAAAAAAAATTTTTTTGAGGGAGACCAAAAACATGCAGAGCCTGGGAAAACCAAACTGTGATTTTTTTTTTTTTTTTAACATAGTGTGGTGGTAAATATCTCAGAAATGGTACGGAGATTTGGTGAGACTAAAAGAGATCAGAAAAGGGATCGAAGAGTGTTCCGTACGCAGGTGAGAGGCCCGGCTTGCAGAGAACATGAACCCTGAGTGGCCTGGAGGAGACCATTCAAGTGGGGGCAGCCCCCGCGCCCCAGCCCCAGCCCCAGGGGGTAGTTCCAGACCCCGGGCCGAGGCCTGAACCTGCAGCCAGCACCAGCCCCGACGAAGGCGGTGTGTTTCTTGACACACGCATCCCCGGATGCCGTGTGACTTCTGAACTAGCCACAGTGAGAGACCGTCAACAAGAATTAATGATGAAACAGGCCAATTGCAACAATACGCTGTAAGAGAAGTTCCCTAAATATGGAGCCTTGCCCCCAGAATGTCTTAGGGTACCGCGCTCATCCTTCTTGTGATGATGTGAATGATGAAACAGTGACATGATAAGGCGAAGGGGACGTGGGACCCCGTGAGGCTGTCAGTGACCTTGCGAGGCTGCCTCCGCTTCCGGACTGTGGCTGACCGCGCATCAATGCCACCGCGAGAGGCGAAACCGCGGATAAGAGGGAACCACCGTACTTCAAGCTGCAAGCCCGCTGCGGAAGGAGCTCAGTGCACCTGGGCAGGGGCCCCAGCCAGACTCACAGCACAGCCCCCGATGGGGGACAATTAGCTCCTGCCCGCGGCCCCCGCACACCGCAGTGACAAATGTGTGGGGCGTAGCCTGGTGCTCCCCGCCCCGAGGCAGCTGCTCCTCCAGGTCTGGTCTCAGAAGAAGAAGTCACACTCTTGCTTCCTCTCACCTGCCCCATCTCGTGAGTCACCCAGTTTTGTCGCTGCTGTCCTTGAAATGCCTCTCGACATACCCTCCTTTGCACTCACGTAGCTCCGACCCCAGAGGTTGTCCCGGGGATCTCCTTCCTTTTCTGACACGCCAGCTCACGGGAAGGGGCTGCCCTTCCACACCAGATCTTGGCTGACGGCTGCCTGCCGTGTTTCCTGCCGGTCGGATTCTGTACAACCTCCCATCCTGCTACCCGCCCATCCCACTTAAAAGGCTTTCTTTCCGGCGGTGCCTGAGTGGCTTATTCGGTTGGGCGTGTGCCTTCCGCCCAGGTCATGATCTGCGGGTCCTGGGATGGATCCTGGGATCGAGCCCCAAGTCAGGCTTCTTCCCGGCAAGGAGTCTGGTCTACTTCTGTCTCTCTCTCTTCCCCTCCGCCTGCAGGAAGTCTGCTTCCCTCTCTCTCTCTCTCTCTCCCCCTCTGTCTCTCCCCACTGCTCGTTCTCTCTCTCTGTCTCTCAAATAAATAAAAAAAATCTTAAAAAAAAAAAAAAAAAGAGAGAAGAAAAGAGAAAGGAAAAAAGGCTTGCTTTCCCTCTCCCATGACTGCCGCCCATCTCCCTCTGCTCCCTGGCCTCCAGCCCGGTCTCTGTCCTCATAGCACTCCCCTCCACCTGCTCTGTGTGTTTGGGGTTCCCGCCTCCCCCTCCCCACGCCCCACATCCTCACCCCTGCTACACTCTCACCCCTTGCTTCCAGGCAGCCTGGGCCCCGGCTCTGCAGGAGCTCTTTGTTGACGTGAATGGGATGTTCTTCCCAAGACAGAGGTTCCGAGTGCTTCTTACTTCTGGTTTATCACGCTTTTCCGAATATTTAAACAGAGTCTGTTCCGCATCGTTCCTGGAACTGATACCAGCGGGCTGAGCTGTCGTTCCTGGGGTTCACTCTCTGTCATTGTCCGTCTCCATCTTTCTGGTCTCTTCTCTCCAGAAATCCATGAGGATTAGTGTCTGCAGGGGCCCCTGTGGGTTTCTTCACGCTGGAATGCTGGGCACCTGGGCCGGGAAACATCAGCTCATTCCGAGCAGTCACCGTGCGCTCGGGCTGACTAGGACGGGCCTGTGTGAGGCTCTGGCTCAGTGGAGACGGGAAAATTCCAGCCTCTCCAGCAGAATCGGATTACGTGTCCCTACCCAGCTGGGGAAGTGCTTCTCTTTCTGTCGTTCCTAAGCACCCCGGCCATCCCACCCGGTATTCCAAGGAGGCAGCCGCTCAGCTGTCCTGACTGTTCCTACTCCTTAGTCAACGCTCTCCGGTCTAGATCCACATGATCTTTATTTTATAAGGGCCTGTAAATTCCTTCCCCGAGCATCCTCTCCGTGCACATGCCCACCACGAGAAGCAGCTACTGTTGCTGACAGAGCGTGGCGCAAACAGAATGAACCAGATTCCTCCCTTCGCGATGCCGTATGCCACTTCTTCCTTTGTTCCAAGGAGACACGAAAGAGAAGAAAACACTGGTCTACATAAATAGCACTAAATACGATATACACAGCGGAAGTGGGCTTGTGGGTTTAAAACTCTACAGGGGAGTTGTTATGGCAACCGAAAGTTGTCTCTGGTGGGGGAACGTGTCAGTATTAATGAGATAAGATCGAACCGCGCCTCCGATGGTAACTGTGTTCTCCGAGATTTTTCTTCCTTCCGAGACGAGAAGCGAAGCTCTTATTTTATCAGTGACATCTAGATGTAGCAGTGGGAGACAAATTGGGTGGGTCGCAAGGCCTGGAGGTAGGTTTCCAGGCTGAGTTTTATAATCCCCTGTTTAGAGGAATTAGATCCTCTCCTAACACGTCTGCTTTAGTTAGCCTTGTTCCAAGCATGTAGTCTTCAGCTTAGAGGACGGGCACTGTGGATAGACCATTAATTCCCTAAAGGGAGCCTGCACTTCACTTAAACATAAGGACATTTTTTGACTGGAAGAGATTTTTTCTATAGGGAAAGGGTGAGAAGAAATCCTCGATGCTGGGACCCGTCCTGGGGCTGAGTCCCCAGAGCAGAGACTGGCTGTGGGTCAGGATCTTCCAACAGAGAAGAAACCCTGATGTCTGGGGAGAGGGGAAAAGCGAAAATCAGCAGGATATAGGAAGCCCTGCCTCCAGCTGCGAGGGAAGGGTTGCCAGGGATCCTGAGCACGTACCGCCACACGTGACTCTTGCCTCCCAGTTTGGAGGGGGAAGAAGGAGGGGACAGCATGAGCCTGCCTTGGTAATAGAAGGAAATAAATAGTAAAATGTGTTTTATGAAAGATAATCTGAGAGGCAGAGTGCACTGTTTCCTAAAGCCGGAGACGCGGGGAGAAGGCGGCCTCAGGTGGCGGCGGGGTGCTGGGGGGTACAAGGTATTGTATGTTGCATGTATTTGCATACATTACATATTACATACTACATACATACACTGTGTGTATTGTGTGTGTTGATATGCACAAGGACCAGCAGTGCAAGTGTTTTTCTAGAACGCACTATCTAGAAAGGAGCTGTTGAGCCCCGGGGCACAAAGAGAAAGAACAGAAAAGCAAAGGCTGGCCAAGCCAAGCAGGGAGGTAAGAGCACCAGGGACAGCTTCCCCCCAGATATTGTGTATTTCTGGAGAGAGTAATCTCACTCACAAACTGCTTCCCGAAGGAGCCCCGGGAGGGCTGTGTTCGCAGAGGAATCCGGAGCTGCTCAGAACCCATCGCCGCAGACACACACAGAACCTGCCTGTGGGCAGACCGTCAGAGGGAGAGTCCAGAACAATAAGCACGCAAATCCTACCTACAAAGTCATGTCCAATCACACGGAACTCACATAAAATTACTTGAAAGGGCTCCTGCCTTTCATCCCAGGCTGTCCTCCTGGCTGCTGGCACATTGACCCACTGTCACGGCATCACTGCCCGGAGCCTCGCCAGAGAGGACAGGCCGCCAGTCTGCCCCGCGGCCCGTGTGCCCTTGTGAGGTGGGAGAATTCGGAGAGGGACAAGGGCGTGCTCCTGGCGGGTACCAGAGTTCCCCGGACGCCTCGGTGAATCGGGGCTTGTATCTTTTCAGGAACAGGCTCCAGGACCACACTGATCTCTGCCTTCCACATAAATAAGTATCAGACAGGATAGCTGAGGTCAGTCTAGAAAATTAGAATTTGCTTGGGGGGGGAATATGTTCTGGAAAAGATAAACAGTGGCTTGCAGTTTCGCTGTTGGAACATTTGTTACAAGGTTCTGGTATTGATCTTTTATCACCCAATTCCCACTGGGAGCCATGATCTATTACCACGCTGGGGAGCACTAGTGCGAGTGCGTGAATCCGGGGAGCCCCTCGACGGCATCTGGGCGGCATCCACTCGGGGGAGGGCGGGGGCGGGGGGCCGGCGCGAGCGGCCAGATTCCGAGGGGAGTTGCGGGGTTGTGCTGCGCGCAAATGCATATCCGTGCCGGGGAGTGTTACGGGTTTATGAGGAGAGTGATTAAAATTGCATCAAAGAGGCTTGTGAAGCTTATGGTTCAAGTTAACTGTATGAAGTAAACAGCCTTTCACGGCCTCCTGGGAGTGTGACAGATAGTCTGTGGGTGTTGCGGCAACATGGCCGTGGTGAATGTTCTGGCCATCCCCAACTAATCACCATCTGTGAGCTTGGGTCTCTGGGGAGCGTCTGGTGGTTGGACAATCATGGTAGTTAGCATTTTTAATCAGCTTCTGGGCAGCACAGATAGAAACCTTATGCTCAAGCCTTTATTTCTCCTCTCCGTGTAGAATTACTTAGGCTGACGATGGCGGAGCTGACAAGGATCGGGACGTGCTTCGGCAAGAAGCATTCCGTGTTCTCTCCACCCCTTCTTCCCCGGGCCCCCGGCCTGACCTGAAAATTAGCCAGAATGCTTGCTTATGGTCACTGCTCGCATTGCTTCTGCGTGCCGCCGGCAGAAGAGACCTCGGCGGGGAAGGGAGGTTGCTTCTGTGTCCGGTGGGACAGGCTGTCTCAGCTCAGTGCCTTGAGTGTGACATTACCCACCCCCCCACAACTGCTTTCCATCCCCGCCACCCCTGTGCCTGCGGTCATCGCGCTTCCCCATCAGCCACTGACTCCTTTTCTTTCCCCATTATTTGGGGGGGGGTGTCACTTGAGGGCCCCAGCTGGATGCCCCATAGGGCGTGACAGAAGGTCAATGGCATTGTCCTTAGGAGGAGGCAGGCCTGCAGGCAGCTGGGTCTTCTAACTGACACTGAAAGGAGATGCTATTAATTAGCTTGAGTTACATAACCAACCACCCCAGACCTGGGGAGTTCAAAGAGCAACTGTCACACAGTTCGCAATTCCGTGGGTCGCGTGGGTGTTCGAGCTTGTTGGGGCCAGCTTGGGGGACTCCCGTGGGACCCCCTCCGTCGTCCCTGGCCGACTGGGCTGGGCTGACCTGGGGCGTTCAGTTGCATCTGGTGATGGACGGACCGGTTGGTCTGGGGTGGTCACCTCGGCGGAAACGGCCCGTTCTTGCTGCGTGGGCTGTCCTGTTCCGCAGAAGGCCGCCCTAGACCGCAGTCTGTACCGTCTCCTGCTGCTCGAGGGGTTCCCAGGAGAGACGGAGGGTTCTTCGTGGTAATCGAGTCTGTCCACGTGTGAAAGAACAGATACACTCCTGCTTTTTGGTTTCTTTGCCTTTCAGCCCCAGTCTTGAAGGAATCATAATCCTCATTTCAGTAGCCGTGTCTGGTCATGGGGAGAAGACCAAAGGGCCAGCCATCAGGGACAGTGGAGCCTCTCACTCGGGGAGAGGGGCTCAGGATGGTCTCGATGTCAGACGAAGCGGTCCCTGCGCTGAAGCAGCCGGAAGGGACCAGCCCTCAGTGGGGCCTTCCTCTCCTCTGCACACGGCCTTGTGGCTGCGGCTGCTGCGGGGAGAGCCCCGGCTCCGTGCCTCTCCGTCTCTTTCGCTTTTCTCACAAATGAGGTGTTTTGGGGCGCCTGGGTGGCTCAGTGGGTTAAAGCCTCTGCTTTCGGCTCAGGTCATGATCTCAGGGTCCTAGGATCGAGCCCCGCATCGGGCTCCCTGCTCAGCGCAGAGCCTGCTCCCCTCACCCCCCGCCTACTTGTGATCTCTGTCTCTCTCTCTGTCAAATAAATAAATAACATCTTTAAAAACAAAAAAAACAAACGAGGTGCTTCGGACTGCCCCTGGACCATGTTCTTCCCGGGAGGAGCAGCCCTCCCTCTGCTCAGCGGGTTCTCACGCGGCAGAGCCCGGGGCCCGGGCTGGCAGCGCTGCTACGGGCAAGGCCCTCTGGCCTCAGATGCGAACCGCACGGCGGAAGACAGCACATGCAGGATCTCGGCAGATCGTTCTCGCAGCCAGAAAGGAAGTGGGACTCCCGTGGCGCTTCTTCCACACCTGGAGGCCAGCAGGGAGCGGGGTGCTGGCATGCGGGCTCCCACCGGACCAGGGCTCACCTGTCGTGGCAGCAAGTGGGAGCGCTGGGCAGGCGTGGTTCCGCGCGGCGGTGGGGAAGTAAAGTCACCAGAGCCCTGGCTCCTTTCCATCCCGCCCCCACCTCGGTGGCCTTCAGTCTGGAGAAGAGGGAATGGCCACGAGTAAAGCGGGACTCTGTCAGCGAAGCCGGGGTCTGGGAGCCTCGTGGGATGACTGTGCCGTAGCACTCAGGCTCGGGAGCTGGCCCAGCGGGAGGAAGAGCTTACGTCCCGCGACGCCAGGGTGCAGGGTGGCGGGCTACGCAGATGCCACCATTGTGGGTCATTACTGTGGGACAGAATGACTAGTGTCCAGCAGAGGCCTGGGTGGGACGGCTTCATGATGCTTCTTGTCTGCTGCTGCCGAAGAACCCGCGGGCTCGGGGTTGCTCTCTGACACCTGCAACTTTGGGAAACACCCACGAAGAGGTTTTTCACATTTGAGACTTTTCAGCAAGCTGAAGATACGGATGACGGAGTACGTGGGGGTTGCTGGGAATATATGTTTCTTATTATTTTTTAAGAACTCAGAAAACAGTATTTCTACATTTTGTCATCTGTGAATACCTAGCATGAGACCATCCAGTAGTGGTAATGATGATGATGGTGATCGGCTCACCGTGTGCCAGGCACCGATCTAAGTAATTTCGTTAAAGATTTTATTTATTTATTTATTTGAGAGAGCTTGGGGGGGTGGTCAGAGGGAGAGGGAGACTCTCAAGCAGAATCCGCTGGGCACGGAGCCCGACCCAGGGCTCGATCCCACGACCCTGAGATCACGACCCCAGCTGAAATCAAGACTCACACCCTTAACCGACTGAACCACCCGGGCGCCCCTTTTTAAAATTTTATTTACTTATTTATTTATTTATTTTATTTTTTAAAGATGACCTAAGTACTTTACAGGTATCACCTCACTTAATTCTTAGGACAACTCTATAAGCACTGAAGCGATCCCCATTTTTACATATGAGAAAACTGAGCAACCAAAGGGTAGAGCGACGTAGCCAGGGTCACACAACAAATCGGTTCGGGTTAGGATACGAGGGCCTGACTCTTTGCTACGCGTGTACGTATTATAGAATCTCACTCGGTGGAGTGACGCCACGGGGTTGACAGGCCAGCTTCTGTTGGCCCAAAGAAAAATCTCAGTTGGCCCCACGATGCTTTCCTTGCCTGGTTTGATATCAAATGATTTAGTCTGATTCCCGAAGAGGTTATCAGGCGTTGGGATTTCACTAATGCAGTTAAAAAAATTATTTTTTAATTGCAAGAGGGCTGTGTAGAATGGAGTTGCTGAGTGTACATATGACCAAATAAGAATCTTTAAAAATACAAATGCCATGTATTATCATCATTATTTCATACAACAAAAAAAACCATGTCGTGGTTAAGAGCTCTGGGTCAGATTTTGAGCATACCGCTGACTTAGAAGTCACATGACCTTGGGAAGCATAAATAAGTTCTCTGCCTCCATTCCCTCATTGTAAGATGGAGAGGATTCTAACAGCGCCCGCCCTTTGGGACAACTGGGAGGAGTAAGTGAAATACTGTACATAAGGCACTGAGGGCCTGGCACAGAGAAGCCCTTGGTACCTTTGGTATTTTTTATTATTAAGACCAACGAAGCAAGAAGTAGACAATATGAGAATCACATCGCATACTCTGAAATTTCACTGCACCGTGCTCCTCGTCCTGCTGGTCCCAGGCCAACAGGGATCTGGGAGCCGTCGGTGGGGCACCACCTTCCTCGGCCAAGGGCGCCGACACCCTCCCACCCAGTAGGGAGTCGGCAGGAGAGGCGGTGAAGGGCTGCTCGCGGGCAGGGCAGTTCGGTTTCAAGGGCGGACATGTAAAGCAAGCAGGGTCAGTAAGGGAGTCTGCAAAGGTGGAAACTGCCCTGGGCAGTGGCCCCTACCCCGACTCCAGACTCAGGAAGTCGTAACTCCTTGGTGGTTCCTGGAAAAGTACTTTAAAGGCAAATGGCACCACTAAGAAGAGGCATGAGATGAAATTCAGGGTTGTAGACGCACCTTTTCCCTATTTTAGACCTTCTTACCACATGGGGGCCCAAGGAGCCCAGCGTGGTAGAAGAGAGAATGCCCTGACCTTGGCTCTGGCCACGGATAGGCAGAGTGGGTGCGCCCCTCAGTGGAGAGCTCCTCCAAGAACCCAAACCCAGTGATCTGATGATCCCACCGCTGCTGCTGTGCCGAAGCCAAGGTCCTCTTTAGTGGGAGAATCAGCAGCAGCCGCAGGACGCCACGTGTTTTTGGCTTGTAGAACATTCGATGCCTACCCCAGCGTCTAACCAGCTGGCCTCTGGTCCTCAGGCCCCCTGCGCGCCCCCCCAGCCCTGGCGTCCCAGCTGGAGACCTTGCGGCTCAGGACACCCAGGCTCTGCCCACACCCAGCGAGTCCCCTCACTTGCAGTCACTTACGTGTGTGGTGCCCGTGCCCAGCCAGCCTGCGGAGCAAGGACAAACACTCGGTCTCGGTTGTAGGCCTCCCGCAGGCCTCGGCGTGAGATGGGCACGTGGTGGGTCCTTCATAAATCCGTGAAAAGCAAAACCGAAGCGTTTGACCTGTAAGCAGGATCTGTGTGCCTGCCCTCTGCAACCCCCAGATGCTGCAGCGTCGCGTCGTCGTTGCCGTCGGATCCAAGTTCGAGCCGTTCAGAATTAATTCTGTTTTGTCAAAATCAGAAATGACAGGCCATGTTTTTGAAACCTGCTGAAGTGTGTAGAACAGCTGTGGGAGGAGAGGGCTTTTTGTCCGGAGGTGATTTGTGCTGCGAACCCCGTGGAAGTGAAGCCGTGCTTTGCAGTGAAATTAAGAGTTTCCAGCAGGCGGTTCTCCCCATTGTTCTTAGAGGTCCTAGGGCCTGTTGCAGACCACCGGGGATTGGGTCTGGGTGGGGGTGAAAAAAAGCTCGCATTTAACCCTTAAGTGAGAGGCAGCATTCAGGGTTGGCACGGGAAGGGCAGTCCAGCTCTGTCTTCTCAAGAGAGATCAAATGGTCTCAACTGAGAGCCATTTCATCACTTCCCGAGAACCCTGAAGGTTACAGGAAGGAGGAAATGAAGGCAGATGAGGAATTAAAGACAGAGGAGTGCAGACTGCAGGAAGGGAAGGCGCAAATATTTCAGTAGACTGAGAAAGGCAGGGCTGCTGGGCAGAATGTTTGGTCTGGGACGACCGGGGCCATCCAGGTGTCTGTAGGGATGTGCAGCCACCACGACATGTGGCCTTTGTCCTTTCAGAGGGATAAGTAAAATCGCCGCTGCTTAAAGCCATCATCCTACGTGTCTTTAACATCGGGGAAATGGTTTATATTTTACTTAAAGGCTTTTAGTTGACGGGTTTTTTTTTTCACCTGTCTGTATAACATAATGTCTGGTTCTTGCATTCTAAGTATGAATGAACTTTTAAAATGTGTGCTTCGGGGCGCCTGGGGGGCTCAGCCGGTTAAGGGTCTTCCTTCAGCTCAGGTCATGATCCCGGGGTCCTGGGATCCAGCTCCGCGGCGGGCTCCCTGCTCAGCGGCGGGCTCCCTGCTCAGCGGGGAGTCTGCCTCCCCCTCTGCCCCTCCCCCCACTTGTGCTCTCTTTCGCTCTCTGCCTCTCTCAAAAAATAAAATCTTTCAAAAAAACAAATAAAAATAAGAGAAAATGTACGCCCCTGTTGGAAGAAGATACGCAGGTGTTTCGGAACAAACCTTCCCCTTAAGAGATTCCCTCGTCGCTTCGTAAAATGTTCATTCATTCATTCATCAGACACGAATCCAGCACTTCAATGGTGTGCCAGATACGGTGCCAGGTTCAAGGTGAATAAAGGGGGTTAAAAAAGTAAACAAACTCCCTGACCCCTTGGAAAGGGCACTGAGTGACTTCTCAGGCACGCTTGGTAACACGGTCATAGGGGAGGAGGAGGCCTTCAACCTGAGAGGTGGGCACTGAGGAGTGAGACTGCCGGCGTGTGCGAGAGGCGCCTCTGGGGCCAGCCTCTCTCTGGGGCATCTGTTCCCAGGGCGCCGTGGCCTCCGGGGGCGTTAGCCAGGGATCCGTACATCACCCACAAGGGAGTTTCCTCCTGTTCTGGGATGCAGGCTTTGGACCCTTCCGGAAGGGGGAATTGACCGCTGCCATTGGGAGGCAGACGAGGCTTCCCACCACCTCCCGCCTCCCTTCGGTCTTGGCTGCCCTGTTTCTGTTAGCCAGCGGAAGGGGCTTTGGGGCTTCCTTTTCCCCAGCCAGGTCGGGCTTGCAGATCTTGTGGGGAAGCCAATGAGCCCGGCTGCGGACGGCCCTGGCCCAGCCGGCCCTTCTTCCAAAACCCTGTGGAACTAGGTCACCGGCCGGCGGAGGGCCCTTGCCCAGATGACGCCCTGCGCGACTTTTAATGTGCGCTGCCTATGGGATCCCCAACTTGTTTCCAAACTAAATAGTTTCCAATGAGGATTTAATGGGGGCTTTTCATTTGAAATAGATTGAAAACAAGCCATTTCCTACTCCCATTTCAAACAAATTTTGGTCCAATTATTTCCCTTTTTCTAACATAAAGTTAAATGGACTATTCTGCCCATCCCTGACTGAGCTGAACCGTGATTTCTCTTGATTATGCTTTTATGCTGTGAATCGCAAGGCTCCAGAGACATAATGGACGTCTGTGGGAGAGTGGCAGCAATTTTTAAAATTCTGCCAGTGCTTGTCAGCTTTCAGCCTGGTGCCTGCTGTGCAGGAAGAAAGCGGCCCACCAGAAGAAAAAAATCGGCCAACAAAACCGGCACTGTCCGCCTGTCCTCCGGGGGCCGGCCCAGGGCCGGGCCTCCTCTCTGCAGGCCTCTGTAGGCCGTGCACTCAGCCACCAGAGAAGCCCAGTTTCCAACTCTCCAGCCCTCCTCCTCCCCCTGTTTTCCAGCCATTCGCTTTTTGTGGTGCTGACGGTTTCTTCCCCCCACCCCCACCCCAGTCTCATTTTTCTTGGTTTTACTTGGACCAGCGCCTCAGGGAAAAGGAGTTCCTGGCACCCTGCCTTCCGCTTGCTCGGTCCTTTACCTCCAGCAGCCTAACAAAATGGAAAAGAGAACACCTCACTGAGGCCTTCTCCTTGGGTGGAGGTGGTGGTCGTCCTCTCGGATCTGTAGAAGGTTCCAGAACACTTGGGAGAAGAACATACCTCTGGCTACCAGCTCCTGTCTTTGGTAAGGGCAGGTCTGTGGGAGGCCTGCTGAGCCATGTCTGTTGATGGGAGTAGTGTCTGCGCTCATCCAGCAGTGCCAAGAATTTAACTAGCCCCCACTGAAGAAGGAAAAAAAAAACCCCAAAACCCTTAATCCCAGCTGCCAAGTTGGGAAGCACAAAATACTTGCTTGGTTTTCAGTGAAAGCCCTTTGTGCCTGCCCGGATGTCTCTGGGGCAGGAGCAGTCCAGGCTTTGCCTCCAGGGAGAGGTGGAAGGTGTCTGATGGCTCCTGTCTCGAGGTTCCATCGAGTCACAGGCTTCTTGTGGGCAGGGCTCCGCGGGCTCACATCCTCCCACGCGTTCCCTGCCGAGAGGCGCCACCTGCTTATGCTGGCGAGGCAGACGGATCTCCGATCCAAACACCACCCCGCCTCTCCCTGCAAAAGCCCAACTGTGGTGTCCCTGGCAGCCTCTCCCATGGACTGTGAGGAGGGCGAGGGGCAGCGGGCGGCGGCGTGAGCAGGAAAGCACGGCGGAGCCGCTCGGCACGCTGGCGAGGGTGCCCAGCACCTCTGAAAGTGTCCTCGGCATCGCCGGGGAGAGGTGATCTGGCCCCAGCCCGGACCTCCTCTGCTGGGGACAACAGGCCTGAGCAAGAACCCCGAGGAAGCCTCTCATTCTCACAGAATTTCCTCCTGCATGACGTGAAGGCTGTTCCTTTCTCCCATCCGGCCGCCCCTCCTGGGGCCCCCGGGAATAATCCCGGCGTCCTTGCCATCGTCCCTCGAAACGCTTGGAAAGTACATATTCCTAATGATGCTTTCTTCCTCGGCCTGCTGTCGGTTCTTCGAGCCATTCCCCGCGTTGCTGGGCTTGCCAGCCCCGTGTCCCTCCCGTCCCTCTCCCCCGGGCCTGCTCGTTTGTGAGTTCTCAGGCGTGAGCTACCCAGAATGGGGCGCGAGGCCGTCCCTGCCTTTGACAGCTGCCCGTGCCAGCTCCCGGCGGTTTTGCCAGAAAGCCCTCACTATTCCACACGTAATCCGAGTCTTTACGAATAGAACCGTTCGGGGATCTGTCCCGTCTCCACGTGTGCATTTGTTCATTTCTGAGCCGGTGGGCGAACCAGAGTGTGCCCAGCTGTAGGCCGTCCTACCGGGGCCGGCCGGGACGCCGCCGTCCCTCCGGTCTGTCGTGATCCTTCTGCAGCCGTGTTCCGTGAGCCGCTGTGCTGCCGCGCCCGGCTTCGGGTTGAGTGAGCGCCGTGTGCATCCCCCGCGTGCCAGACGCGGTGCCGGGCCCGGGGCTCCAGCAGAGAACAAGACCGGCTCCGTGACTTCCCGAAGAGTTCATGGGGACAGACAGCGCTTGAGGCGGGAAATACAGACGCGCCCAGGGAAGTGCGGAGCGCCTTCGGGCTTCCTGGAACGTGGGGCGTTGGCGAGTAGGAGCTGGCCGAGGGCTGGATGCTCGGGCAGGACGAACCGGTGTGAGAGGTGACACAGAGCCTGGTGTCCGCAGCCACTCGCCATCAGCTCGCGCCCCCATCCTCATGACTTGCTAATACAGACGGGGAGCCTGAAAGGTGGGAGAAATGACTGTTAAGGCCTTCCTCCTCTCCCGTTGGGCACATCAAACATTTATGAGCTCACCTAATTGCATTTTTGTCCCCACCACACTTCTCTATCTTGACCATCTGAATTGCATGTGAAGGCTCATTTATATCTCACTGAATACAGGCCTGCCCTGTCTACATTATTTTCCAAGTTTATCAATCTCATGCCTCGGGAAAACAGTCTTGTTCCGATGACTTATTCCCCGTAACTCACATTGGCGTCGAGAGCACCGTTTCGCTTGCTCACGGTTCTCCGGCTGTCCTCCCGATAATCCGTCTTATTTTCCAAGTCACTAGTTGAGCTAATAGGTGACTGGCAGAGTTGTACCTAGAACCCCAGTGTCTCGAACCGCCTTGTCCGGAGGTCTTTTCTTCCTAACGTTCTGCCCTCCGGTGCCCGTCCTATAAGAGCAGACACCGCGCCGGGTCCTTTATGAGAGCATCTGGTCCGTCCACTGTGCCCTGGAGTGGCGGGCACGCCAGCCAAGCAGTTACCCCACTGAGAATGGGAGCGGAGGGGCCGGTCCAAGCACTGCCCGGGGTGGGGTTCCTGCCGTTCCTGTCCTCAGAAGGCCTTCAGAGTAAACAGATGCAAGGCTTTATGGTTAACAAAGCATGCCGACAATGATCCTCTCCCTCGTTTCTCACTCCTGCCAAGTCAGTGGGGAAATATTCTTGCCCCCATTGAGCAGATGGGACTCAAAGAAGAGACTTGGCCAAAGTCACGTATATGAAGTCGCCCAGCTCTGGTGCCCCCAAGGACTTCAGGCTTCTCTCTCCTTCTATCAGTGATGATATCTGACCTCTCCCTTCTCCAGAATGCGGCTGGGTGATTGGGTAAGAGAATATAAATAGAAGGAGAGAAAAAAAAGAATAGATTAAGTTCCAGGCACTAAGTAGGCAAGACAACTGAATGCCGGGGCCTGCCACGGACCTTTAGATCATTTTGCTGACACTCTAGCTGCAAAGGAGCACAGGCTAGCGACCCCCCCTCCCCCACAATCCCTAGGCTTAACGACTGTCTTGCAGGAACAAGCCCGGTATGAGCTATTCTAAGCAGGATGACAGGATTGGAATTCGGTAACGTTTCGAATGTACTTTTAGATCCAAATAGAGGAGGAGTGTTGGTAAGAGCTCTATAAAAATGATTTAAAATAACAATCTCGTGGCGAGAGGAATGCAGAAGCGCAGACCAGAGTTGCTGCTCTGACCTGGGCGTGCTCGCCGCCGTTGGGGTGGGGGGGTCGTCGAGCAGATCGGAGTGCAAAGCCTCGAGGTTACCTTCTGATTGCCCGGGGCTCAGAGACCAAGGGCTGCCTCCTACGTGAGAGCTGTTAATTGTCTAGATCCTTTACGTGGGCATCGGAAATGACCAACGGTGGACATTTTCCTCACGGGGTGGGGAGGCTTGATAGAAGAGTGGCGAAGACCATGGGCATGTTTCTGGTCTGGGACATGTTGAGTCGTTGAAGTCTAGGAGAACTCCCGGCTCCAGGGCTCCTTGATTCCTCAGCAAGAGCAAAGGGACAAGTGCTCTGTGTTACGGTCCTTGGTGAATTAGACCTTGAGACTTCATAATTAAAATGGATTTAATAGAGGAAGGAGGCTGGGATATCTGCCCCAGTAAGTAGGCATCTTCTGTCGGTAGGAGAGTGTGTCCTTTGTATTTAAACAGCTTCTCCAAAAGGCTCTAAATGAGATTTGGGACTTAAACAAGATTTGGTGTGATTTGCTAATTACCCAAGTTACTATTACCTGATTAACACAGGAATCCTAATAGTCTGTTGCAGCGCCTTTCTTCTGGGTGCCAGGAGGCTTGACATCTGTCACCTGTTCACTTGGAGGCATTTTAATTAACCCAAATTATGTATGTCTTTTCTGCTTTACGATTTGGTGCCTGCATTTTATATTTAAAAGTTAATAACTACCTAAAGGAGGTTTGCTGCCAAAATACAAGGAACGAAAAGCCTGACAGATCTGTTTGTGGCTGAGAATTGGGTGGGGTTCTTGGTGAGTTCATTAGCCTGGAGAGCGACATGCCAGACAGTGGGGAGGGCTTCCTGGTGACGGGTCACAGGTGTCAGGTATAAACCCCCTCCGCTCCCTCTCCGCCTTCCCAGCCCCAGCCTCTGACACAGTGTGGGTAGAACGGAGGGGGCAGGAAGCAGAAGCTGCCTTGCTTTCTCAAGGGCACATAAGGGGCGAGGACTGCATTCAGATGAAATCGTCCTCGTTGTCATAAATAATCACAATGACTGTTTGACCACCAGAAGGCTGTGTTGACTTGCATTTCAGAGGTAAGGATTCGGTGTGATCAAGTCATCTGGGCTAGAGCCTGAGGCTTCCCTTGAGATCGAACGGCTTCAGGGGATGCTGGGGGCGGGGGGGGCTCTGTACCGCCTCTGGGACCCGTTTTCTCCCCTCAAATAAAGGTGGCTCACTTACCCGATTCTGAGTGCTGAAGCCTGTCTCCACGCATGCTCTATACGGAAAGGAGGCCCTCCGAGGGGCCTGGGACCCCCGTGCCGAGCGGCCACACAAGATCTTCTCCAAAAGCAGGGAGCCGGCTCTGTGCGGAGACCAAGCTGCCGGTCGGAAGGCGGAAAACCGACGGCCCTTCCCTGCTCCGGTGTGCCCCGCCTTGCCTTTGGATGCGAAGAGGTTCCTGGGGCTGGGGCTGGGGGGGTGCCCGAGGACAGAGGACCCTCCGGGGTTTGCTCCCTCCCTGCCTTTGGTGGGAGGGTCCCCTGCTGTTCAGGTTCACCGGGTGTTGAAAAAAGTAACCCGCCCGGGCACAAGCTGGTCAGGTCGTGCAGTGATTAGTTCCTCCGGGCTCCAGGCTCCGTAACCGACTTGGCCCAGGCGCTCTCCCTGGGACCCGGTCCACCGGGAAAGTTAACCTCATTCACCTTCCATGCATGAGCCGATGGTTCCTAGAAAACTGTTCGCTCGTGTTTGGCCAGGCACAACCCCAGTGTGGCCGGCAAAGACTCTTCTGACCTCCTACGTCAACCGTGATCTTTCTTTCTCCTGACTCCGCCAAGCCTTTTCTTCTGGAAAGAGGTCATATGTTAGGGCTGGGGCCTCATTCTCAGAGGGTTCCCCTCTGCCCCTCCTCGCCCAGACCGCGCACCGCCCCCCCAGAACTGCTGGTGCTCCTGTTCTGACGCTCAGCCCAACAGGCAGCTTGGTCCCCTTCACCTGAAGCCCGGGGCGCAGGGCGACAGGACTGGCCAGGAGCTGATGGCTGTTGAAGTCTCCCCTGGAAGTTTGCTAGACTGTGTCGTCTCCCTTCACATGTGGCGGACGCTTCCCAGAAGAAAAAGTGAAGAACAAATAGGGGTCATCAAGGGCCTTTGACAGTACTTGCCCCGCGCCCGAGTGTGGGCAACGGATGAATGTCGCCTGCTCTGCAATACTAACCAAAATCCGAAGTTAGCCGGGGGTCAGAGAAGACACTGGTGCAGAGCTCAGTTCTGAACTTTCAGCATAAACACACACTTCTGTAGTTTCAGAAACACACGGGTCCGAGCAGACAGGGAGCACTGCCACTGCAGACGGCTGGGCCTGCAAAGCCTTTCTGTGTGGGGATTGCCTGGAAACGCGTGCTTGCTTCTGCAGCTTTGAAGGTTTCTGTAATTGCAGCATCATTAAAATAGAATTGCCAAATTTTGAGATAAAGTATACATCGTTGTGCCCTGAAATCACACATACATCACGAGAGGATTTAGTTCGCTAGCACGGGCATCGTTTCACCTTTCCGCCTGCCTTCCTTCTTTTGCGGTGGTGCTGGTATTGGTGGCAGCATCGAAGCACTCTCTTAGCAAATTTCTTACTCAACCGGGAGAAGGAAAGAAGTCCTGCGTTTGCGACAACACGGATGGACCTTGAGGGCATCATGCTAAATGAGAGAAGCCAGACAGAGACAAAGGATGCCTGGTATCAATTATATGTGAGACCTAGTGGGGGAAAAAAGGCAAACTCCTAGAAACAGAGCCCAAAAAAGTAGTGTCCAGGGCAGGAGGGGTAAAGGAAATTCGGAGGCTTTGGTAAAAGGTGCAACTTTCAGATCTCAGATGAGTAAGGCTTGAGGGTCTGATGTTATAAAATATGATGAAAGAGCTTTAAGGTTAGATTTTATTTTCTTTTGCTTTGTCATTCTCTGTTTTGTTTTCTTTTCCAATGAGATTACATTAAACATATTCATGAGCTTTAACTGGCTTTAACAAGTTTGTCCAGATCTAATGCATATGCCAGAAAACTCACTCATACTGAGTGTCCAATTGAATGACTTGCGGTGACGCTGCAGGGTGTGTCACCATCCCTTAGGACATTTTCATCAGCACGCCCATAACTTCCCTCATGCCCATTCCGCTGCCGCCGGCCCCCATCCCCACCCCCGAGTCCAAGGCGACCTTCCGTCTGCACAGATTTGCTTTTTCTGAGCATTTTGTGGAGGTGGAATCATGCAATGGGTAATTTTCCGCAGCTGGCTGCTCTCACTTTGCATCGTGTTTTGGGGTTCCTCTGTGCCATAGTGTCTGTCGGTAGTTTGGGTCCCTTCATTGCTGAAAGATGTCCCACTTGAACAGATAGGACGTATTTGTTACCTATTCCCCACGTAACGGACATTTGTTTCCACTTCCTGGGTCTTCCCGATCGTGCCTCCGTGAACATTCACATGCATAACTTTCAGTGGAGATACGTCTTTATGTCCCAGGACGGAGTGGCTGGGCCATACACTCAATTTCTGCGGAAGATTTTTAAGATACTGCCAGTATGCTTTTCTCTGAGGTGGCTGCAGAATGCAGGCATTCCCCCAGTAACATGCAAGTGTTCTGACTTCTCCACACCCACGCCAACACTTGTAATTGTCTTTTTTTATTAGAGCCGTCCTTGTGCATGTGAAGTGTTCCTCCTTGTGGGTTTAGTTTGCATGTCCCCAGTGGCTAATGATGTCGAGCGTCTTTTCATGTGTTATTATTAGCCATTTGTATATCTTTTTTGATGAAATACTATTCAGATCTTCTGCCCATTTTTTTAATTGGGTTGTTTGTCTTCTTAAAATTGACTTTTAAGAATTCTTTATATAGCGGTGCCTGGGGGGCTCAGTGGGTTAAAGCCTCAGGTCAGGATCTCAGGGTCCTGGGATCGAGCCCCGCGTCGGGCTCTCTGCTCGGCGGGGAGCCTGCTTCCTCCTCTCTCTCTGCCTGCCTCTCCGCCTACTTGTGATTTCTGTCTGTCAAATAAATAAGTAAAATCTTTTAAAAAAAGAATTCTTTATTTATTCTGGATACAAGTCCTTTAGCGGGTATGTGATTGGCAGATATTTTCTCCCCCTCAGCTGCTTGACAACGTATTTATAATGGTGTCTTAGGAAGCACAAGGTTTTTAGTTTTGATGAACTCCAATTTGTCAGTATTTTTCTTCCTTGTTTTATCTAAGAGCTTTGTCTCAACGCTAAGTCCCAGAGACGATCTCGGTGTTTTGTTTTTTTCTAAAAGGTTTATAATTTTTTAAAGGTTGTATTTAAAGGTTTAAAGGTTTAATTATTTAAAGGTTGTGGATATCCGGTCGTCCCAGCCCCCTTTGTCAGAAAGACTACCCTCTCCCCACTGCAGTGCCTTGGTACATTTTGTCAAAAATCGCCTGATCATAAATATGATGTATTGCCATACATATTTATTTCCGGACTCTCATTTCTGAACCTTTGATCTGTATGTCTGTCTATCCTGATCTTGGCGCAAGACTATCTTGACTCCTGTAGCTTTGTAAGATGTTTTGAAATTAGAAATTGTGAATCCTCTAGCTTTAGTCTTCTTTTTAAACATTGTTTGGGCTTTCCGGGGTTCTTGGCATTTCCTAGGATCAACTCGTCAATTTCTGCAAGAAAAAAAGAAGTCTGGTGGGATTTTGAAGGGACTGAGTTTAATCCACAGATCAATCTGGGCAGAATTGCCATCTTAACAATATTCAGTCTTCCATTTATTCAGATTTTCCTTAAATTCGTTCAAAAATGTTTTGTCGTTTTCAACATACCCATTTAGTTGTTCTTTTGTTAAATGTATTCCTAGGCACTTAGGTCTTTTTGGTGTTACGGTGAGTGCAATTTTTTAAATGTCTTCTTTGAAGTCTTCTTGCTGCTGTATAGAAATCTTATATAAAGGAATTTTACTCAATTTGTTTATTATTTATTGTTTATTACTTCTGGTAACAATAAACCAGTAGTTGTTTTGTGGATTCCTAAGGATTTTCTAAATTCAGGATCATGCCGTCTGTCGATAAGCAGTTCTGCTTCCTCTTTTCCCTTTTGGATGGATGCCCTTTCAGTTTCTTGTCTTGCCTGGTACAGAATCTTAAGGACTAAAACTTACCTAATAATGTCCTGGCAAATTTTCATGATTACAATTATAATATAAATCAGAGGACGCATAGCCAACTTTTGCAATTTCAGATGAGCCATATAGAGGCAGAGGGAAGTGCTGCTCACTGCCCTAGCAGGCAAGTAAAAATGCCACTTTGCGTAGACGTATGGCTTCATGATTTTCCTCTTCGTGGGTGGTTCTTTCAGCAGCCTGACCAGAGCAGATATGAAAACGCCTGAACCAGGCACGGAAGTACCCTGAGTAGGCAAAGATAAATGCCACACATCTTCCAAGCTCATTTATGTAACCCACTGGAAAATCTCAGATCTGTCCTGAACCTCATCTTCAAGCCTACATGTTGTTTTAATAAGCATGGGTATTGGGTCTTCTAGGGTTCTTTTTTTTTTTTTTTAATTGGTTTGGTTGGAGTATTTTTGTAACTATGCTTTAGGAATGGTGTTAGAGAAAAGAGGAACCAAGAGCTGAGCACAAAGGACACCAGAAAGTGAAAGGAGGATAGCTAACAGTGAGGGAAGAAATTGAAAAAGCATTAAATACTCCATATATATTTCCTGGACACCTACCAGTGCGAACCTTGTACTCAAGAACTGAAATGTGCCACTGGCAACCCAATTGAAGGCAACTTCCCAGTCTCAGTAGGCTGCGAGCAAAGCCAAAACCCCAGGGACCCCATCCGTTTCTTTTGTGGCTGATGAATCAGATTCGAGTGCAATGCTTTATAATTTTCCCTATGAAATTCTAGCTTGTTAGAGTCAACCTATTGTTCTGGTCTTTTATGATCTCTTTGGATTCTGATTCTCTTTTCTGAGCTGAAGATTAGTAACTAAGCCAAACAGTGATTTCTCACAGTGATAGCCCTGTGTCCTCACAAAAGTGAAATCCCACTTACCGCAGAATAAACACATGAGCTCACATAGCTTCTTAAAAAGTTCCTCATCAAGGAATATTAGAAAAACATATACAGTAACGAAATCAAAAGTCTAGCCAGGCTTCTCACTGTCAGAGTAGGGACGTACAGGGGAACAGTGGGAACGGATCTGAGTTGGAAACGTCAGTACGAGCTCACGTTCAGGGTCATGGAGGTACAGAGGGTTGACCATAGAACTATTTATAGATCTGTGTACGTACTGAAGGGTAGTGTGCACACGTGTATTTTCCTTGCCCCGTCAGCTGACGGGGGCCTAAAGGAAAGGACGCTCCGGGAGCAACAAGCACGTCTACATCCAGATCCTGGTTTCTAATATCTTTCTCCAGTAAGGGGCAAAATGGCTCCTAAGAGACGGCTGATTCTGGGATTGGGGTGAGAAATACACAAGATGAGCCTGGAGAATTCTATGGTGCCAGAAAAGGCAGTGCCAAAAAAAAAAAAAAAAAAAGGAAGAAGAACGAGGAAAAAAATGAATGGAGGTATGCGAGAGGATCACAGGATTCTCTAGAGTTCCTAGTGGCCAAACCTGGAACCATTTTATTGATAAATTGATAAGTTTGGGAGAAGAGATAAACCTCCCATGTAGAATTCCAAATACTTTACAAAGGTACTTTGCCCTTTGGAGGATGGTCTAGCTCCTTACTCCTTAGACATGGGCCGTGCATAGTGACTTTCTTCCTAAGAGGACAGTAGGGAAGGGGAGGGGAAACCATACAGTGGAGACACCAGATAAACACTACTTCAGGCTGGTGAACATCCAGCCAAGGTCGTCATCAAGAGTCATAAATCATGATGATAGAACTTACTGTTGATATGGTGTGATGAAAATGACACCCAGCCTCTGTGATCTTCCTCCCCCAAAAAAACCCATAAATACGGACTTATTAGGAGAAAACAAATATACACCGCAATAGTGGGGCATCCTACAGAAGAGCTTACTTTTCCAAAAACGTGTCAAGGTCATCAAAACCAAAGACATTTGGAGAAACTGCTCCCACCGAAAGGAGCCCGAGGAGAAATAAATAAAATACAGGATCCTGGCTAGGATTCTGGACCAGAAAGAGGACATTAGGTAAACCCTAAGAAAATCTAAATAAACTACAACTTCAGTTAATCATAATGTATCAGTATTGGCTTACGAATTGTAACGAATGTGCCATATTTACGTAAGATCAGGGACTGATGATAAGGGAACGTAGTAATAGGGGAAACTGGGTGTGGGGTATATGAAAATATGCTACTGCCTTCTCAGTTTCTTTGTAAATCTAAAATTGTAAAACCAAAATCTACATCAGAGGAAAAACAAGATCAGTACCAATTTTGAAAAATCTTAGAAGGTTAGCATCCGTTATCTGGAGAATGTATTTGTGAGAAAGCCTGTTCCTTTATGATCATGGGTAAGTGAAGGCTTGTTGAATTGTCTCTCCCTCTCTGAGCAAGTTAATTTTTCTAAGGAAAGTGGATGGGGGTTGAGTAGAGGAAAGAAGCGTGTGTGTTTAAACAAGAAGGAAAAGTGAATTCTAAAATGTTAAAACCTTCTAGTGGAACTTAATCTGATTTACAAGCAGTTCCACTGGAGATGTGCAAGGATTTCTTGTTGTTGTTGCTAAAGAAAAAAACTAGTTTCAAGCATTATTAAGCTTTTTTTTCCCCTCCCAGAAGCTAAGAAAACCATCTGTGAGAACCTGTTTGCGTGTTTGTTTTCTACAATAAAATGCAAACTACTTCTTCCTGTTAGCGGATTATACCATATGTCTCTCCCTCGAACAAAATCAGCATGTTTATTAATGAACCCAATCAGAGGCAAAGATTTAGAAAGATTTAAGGAACTGAGTTTTCCATTCAATATTTCAGCAAAAGAAACTTCTGGTTAGACATCATTGTTGTGCTTGGAAAATAGAAGCTTTGTTTTCGCTTTGAAATCAACTTAAACTTGGCAGGGGACAGGGAGCAGGAGGAAAGGCCTTTGAAATTTTTTTGTTAAAAAAAAAAGAAAAAATCCTGCCTTTGAGAATGGCCCTTCCTGCCTGATGATTCCCCTACTGATTTATCTACAGTTTATATGTGATTAATATTTAATTTGGTCAGTTTCATTTTTTTCCAGACAGACTAATTAAAGTGCTTGACGGCCCAGATCCCCCACATCTGAATGCGGTGACAAGGTCTGTGGGCTTCCTGGGGTGACAGGGAGCAAACGAGGTCGTTTCAGCCATATTGGCAAAGCCGGCCAGGGTACCCACGCTGGAAACATCGGAGGCTCCCAGCACGCAGACCCTCCCTGGTGTCCCGCTGGCCATCGGAATCTTCGAGCGGATTGGTGGGTCTAGGTGCATTAGAAAGAGGTCGGGGGACGCCTGGGTGGCTCAGTTGGTTAAGCAGCTGCCTTCGGCTTAGGTCACGATCCCAGCGTCCTGGGATCGAGTCCCACATTGGGCTCCTTGCTCGGCGGGGAGCCTGCTTCTCCCTCTGCCTCTGCCTGCCTCTCTGTCTGCCTGTGCGCTCTCTCTCTCTCTAACAAATAAATAAAAATTTTTAAAAAAAAAGAAAGAAAGAGGTCGGGCCCAGCACCCCGGCCTGCAGTGATGCCATGAACCGGGCAAGCAGCCTGGAGCAAATGCCTTCTCTCCACACCCTTGGTGACTCCTCTGATAAGCGAGGACATCAGCTCAGCCGCTCTTTGATTTCTGACCTCGTGGGCACGTGGACTTGCCAGCAGAGACCATAAGCAGTGGAAGTCTTGGAAGGCAGACACGGGCCGGCGTGGGGGTAGGTGTAGTGCTGTGTGCTTCAATCTTCACCCGAGTCTTCGTTCTCCTTGATGGTGCGGGCAGCCCCGCAGACTTGCTTCTCCTTGCATTGCATTCTTTTCTTTTTTATAGATTTTATTTATTTACTTATTTATTTGTCAGAGAGGGAGATGGAGAGAGAGAGCGAGCCCAGGCAGAGGCAGAGGCAGAGGCAGAAGCAGGCTCCCTGCCGAGCAAGGAGCCCGATGTGGGACTCGATCCCAGGACGCTGGGATCATGACCTGAGGCAAAGGCAGACGCTTCATGGACTGAGCCACCCAGGTGTTCCCAACATTGCATTCATTTTTCATGTTCCGTGGCTTCCTAGAAATCTTACAAGAAAATGAAATAGCTGGTACCAGGGGCATAGCTTTAAGGGGAAAAGGTGACTTGCGAGCCTTGGGAAGGGCCCGGGCAGGCCGTGGAGCCACGTCGAGGCTGGGCCAGAAGAGCCGTTCTACCTCGGGGGGCATCGGGTGTGGCGACATGATCCAAACAGCTGACCCGGTGTCCCCTCTGTCCTTGTCGGCAGGCAGTACAGAGAGGCGTGACGCTGCTCTGGAACCCGTGAGAGCAGGGGCACGTGTGGGCAACTTTGGTAACTATAGCGGGAAGAAGCCGTTTTAAAATGTGGGGACGTGGGCTGGGACACAGCAGGGAGAGCTAAATATTTACACGCTGTTGATTTTGAAAAGGATTCTCGGGTGGATCGGGAATCTTCTTGAAAAGGCCTGACTTCAGCTGCCCCGTCTCTGGGCTGGACACTTCCCAACAGCCCCCAGCCCACCCTCGTCCCCCACCTGCCCTGCCGTCCAAGGGAAAACACATTTCCACCCACAATCCCCATGTTCTCGAGGAGCGCTCTGGTCCCCAGACACTCTGGCTTCTCCGATCTCTCTTCCGTCATGGCTTTCCTTCGCCAGAGGAGCGGGTCCAGAGGAAGAGGGGCGAGGTCCTGGCCACAGAGTCGGCTGCCCTGTGTGGCCAGGTTGGAGCTAAGTCAAGGGCTAGAGAGCCAGGAGAAGCCCACCCACTGAGGATCTGAGCACGAGTGCCCGAGTGACCACCAAGGGGCAGGCCAAATGTTACGTTGGACAGCTCTCCCGTGATGAGAGCATGTGCTGAGGGGCCCAGGTTGAAGCTTTGAGCCCACGCCCATTAATTTTGCTCTCCTCCGTCATTAGGGAGCTTTCTGATTCAGCAAATACACACTGGTTTCCTGGTTTTGTTTTGTTTTTTAAGATTTTATTTATTTATTTGACACAGACAGAGATCACAAGTAGGCAGAGAGGCAGGCAGAGAGAGAGGAGGAAGCAGGCTCCCCGCTGAGCAGAGAGCCAGACGCAGGGCTTGATCCCAGACCCTGGGATCATGAGCTGAGCCGAAGGCAGAGGCTTTAACCCACTGAGCCACCCAGGCACCCTGTGGTTTCCTGTTTTTGCCAGCCAGCAGAGCAAGACACAACACGGAGATGGATGAAATAAATACGTTGTTTACCTCATGGAGAGATGAGTGTAAACAAACAGACGTCACTTATTACAAGGGATCCTCAATCATCTCAAGAGAACAGTAGAGCCAGTCCCAAGACGGACTATGGGAGTGTGTGGTGAGCACAGCCCCAGCCCACCTGCCCAGTCGCAGACCCACTCAAAACCGGGACCCAGCTGGAGGAGGTGTCCCCAGGAGCGCGTCGGAGCCACATTTCCTTCATTCTTCCAAGGACCATTAAAAACATAACTTGAAAAAATGGCTCCGTAAACAGTACTTTGGGCAGTAGTTTGGGCTCCACAGAGTTAGGCAGGTAGCTTTCATTGGTGAGTTGTTTTTAACTACAGAACTTCTCAGAGCCTTGAAAGTGCTAAGTGGCCTTGGTGAATGTCCCAGAGGAAGCTGTGGTAATGAGGGTTTTGGCTTGAAAGCCTTTCCCCACCGAGAATCTCCTTGGTGGACCCGGGACCCTCATGTCCTCGGACCCCGGCACAGTGTCCTCTCC
>RCUC01119638.1:0-72401 GCA_003697995.1 Taxidea taxus jeffersonii | reverse complement strand
AGAGAGAGAGAGAGAAACAGAGAGAGCATGGGAGAGGGAGGAGAAGGAAGCAGGCTCCCCGCTGAGCAGGGAGTCCAGTGAAGAACTCCATCCCAGGACCCTGAGATCATGACTTGAGTCGAAGGCAGACACTTAACTGACTGAGACACCCAGGTGCCCCAAAGACCCAATTTTCTAATGCATTTCTAACACTCTGTTGGAGTCATACCAATGAATCCCCATAGCGTGCATTTTGTTGTTGTTGTTATAATGATTACTGCCCCCATACCCCAATTTTGTTCAACTTTAACGTATTTGGAGTGGTCTTAGTATATTGGACATTGACACTTGTTCCTGTTGTTTCAACACTGAATTAGTTACAGCTGTTGAACATTGTCCTCCCCAAAGACTAACAGAGGCTTCTATTGATCAAGCAAAATTGTTTATTAGACCTACTGCAGGGCCCTACCTTGACAGTCTTAGTACCATCTTAAAATGAAGAACTTAGGGGAGCCTGGATGGCTCAGTGGGTTAAAGCCTCTGCCTTCGGCTCAGGTCATGATCCCAGGGTCCTGGGATCGGGCCCCGCATTGGTCTCTCTGCTGGGGGAGCCTGCTTCCTCCTCTCTCTGCCTGCCTGCCTCTCTGCCTACTTGTGATCTCTCTCTGTCAAATAAATAAAATCTTAAAAAAAAAAAAGAAGAACTTAAGGGAGGATATTAGTAAAGTTTTAGGGCCTTGGCTGGATGATTTTAAAGTGGGTCCTGAAAGGCAGAGAACTGGTTGGGCCCGAGTTGAGTTTATGGTATAATTATTATGGATCATTGAATACAATAAGGTGATGGTCTCGAAAGGAGCCTTGATGAACATCACTTTCATTTAGATGAATAAGCTATTTTAATTTATTCTTTGTTATTTTTTAGAAGCAAATATTTCCCAGATCAAATAGCTAAGTTATTTTTACTTTTATTTATTGTTTAATGCAGGATGTAAATATACATCTTTATCTGAATATTGTTTAGCACAGGGACAGGGAATTAGATAGGTTTCAATTTTCATATCATTGTATTATACTCCTTGTTGCTAGTTTTAGGTAATGAACTGCTTAGTAGCATAGCTCAAATTTTACTTTAAATGCAGATTTAAACTGTTCTGTTGTTAGGAGGATTGGCCTAAACCTAGTTACTCCAAATTCAGTTCTACTTACATCTCTTTACAGCTTCTCTCATTCTCTATTGTCATCATAGGGTTCTATAAAAATGTAGCAGGAGGATAAACAAAGGAAAAGATCTTAACCTGTTCCTTTTGGCAGGACCTTAGTCTCAGACCTGAGTTGTGAGTATACCTGGGGATAGTATGCATGTTCTAGCTTTTTTTGAGTAATACTATTAAAAATCTTTCCTGGGGGGCACCTGGGTGGCTCAGTGGGTTAGGCCTCTGCCTTCGGCTCGGGTCATGGTTTCAGGGTCCTGGGATCAAGCCCCACATAGGGCTCTCTGCTCAGCAGGGAGCCTGCTTCCCCCTCTCTCTCTGCCTGCCTCTCTGCCTACTTGTGACCTCTCTCTGTCAAAAAAAAAAAAAAAAAAAAAAATCTTTCCTGGGGCCGGCATGTTCAAATGTTACTATTTAACAGCCTCTTATACTCTATCCTATGATGATATTTAAAATTTTCCAATATTGAAATAACAGCTTACTGGATAATGGGGGACCTTTCCTTTTACACAATCCTAAATAAGAATAAAAATATTTGGGGTGCCTGGGTGGCTCAGTGGGTTAAGCCTCTGTCTTTGGCTCAGGTCATGATCTCAGGGTCCTAGGATCGAGCCCTGCATTGGGCTCTCAGCTCAGCGAGGAGCCTGCTTCCTCCTCTCTCTGCCTGCCTCTCTGCCTACTTGTGATCTCTGTCTGTCAAAAATAAATAAACTCTTTTAAAAAAAAGAATAAAAATCTTTTAAAATGCATTGCCTTTTGGTAATATGTCAGATTTGGATCTTCTGAATAGTAAATCAGCATGGTCTTAATTTAAGGCAGACACTCCTCTTTCTGTTCTTGCAGCTTTCAGTTTCACCAAGTCCCCAACTGTGTCCCCTTTGGATTTTTTCTTTTCCATTTTCTGGCTAAATCTAGAAAGGCAGTTCCTACCCTTAGTCTTATCAGGAAAGTAAGTGCAATTATATCAAGTGTGAATCACATATGTACATTATGGGTACCATATAAACTATGATAATAACTGGAGATGTATATTGACCATTGATTTAAGGCACACCAAATGCCATGAACAGATATATATAACAAAAGTCATGAATTTGAAGTAATTAATTCTTTAACGGACTGGAAGAAAATAACTCCCCATTTTCCCCTTCTGTACAAGAGCTAGGTACATCACAATAGGCCACAATAGTGTTTGATTTGATTTCAAGCCAAAGAAAAGAAGGGCCATCTGTACCCCAATGTTCATAGCAGCAATGGCCACAGTCACCAAACCGTGGAAAGAGCCAAGATGCCCTTCAATGGACAAATGGATAAAGAAGATGTGGTCCATATATACGATGGAGTATTATGCCTCCATCAGAAAAGATGAACACCTAGCTTTTATATCAACATGGACGGAACTGGAAGAGATTATGCTGAGTGAAATAAGTCAAGCAGAGAGAGAGCCATGTATCATATGGTTTCACTTACTTGTGGAGCATAAGGAAAAACATGGAGGACATTGGGAGATGGAGAAGAGAAGTGAGTTGGGGGAAATCGGAAGGGGAGACGAACCACGAGAGACTGTGGACTCTGAGAAACTGAGGGTTTTGGAGGGGAGGGGATGGGGGGTTGGGTGAGCCTGGTAGTGGGTATTGTGGAGGGCACATATTGCATGGAGCACTGAGTGTGGTGCGTAAACAATGAATGCTGGAACACTGAAAAGAAATAAAATAAAATGGAAAAAAAAGACAGACAAAAAAGAAATTCAACAGATATGAGAGAGTTCCTTTTACATGCCAATCACTTTTCTAAGTGCTTCTGAGAAAAAAAAGATCCCTGCCTCGTGACACTTACACTCTAATAGGTGCAGCCAGACAATAAATAATACATACAGTAATTAAACTGTGTGACTTGGTAGATGCTGATAAGTACTATTGTCAAAGAAAACCAGAGCCAAAGAGCAGTAAATTGGTAAAGAAAGAAAGAGAAGAAAGGAAAAACAAACTATTCAGGGCCTAGGTTGAAAAAGAGCTCAGGAGAGCCTGTCTAGAGTTTGGTCAAGAAGGGAATCATTGTCACTTTGTGAAAAGGAAAAAGTAGAGAAAAGGAGAGAAATGAGGGAAGCGTGGCAAGTTTATTGCTATATTGGAATAGTCAGGCTTCTGTGAGGAGGGAGAATTTCCCAAATCATATCTCAAAGGAGAATTTTCAGTCAGAAGAAATAGCCAGAACAATGCTTCCAGGAGAGGGTCCCTAGAGGGTCCCAAGTTAGAAAATGAGAAAGCCAGTATGGTCAGAGCAGAGTGTGCAACAAAGAGCAGAAGGAATTAGGAAAGGGATTTCTTCACTTCTTTCATCCCAGAGTTAACCAAGACTTACTTGATCAAATTTATCTTTTTTAAAAATCACTTCCATGAATAGCATAGTAGCCAAATGAATATAGGAAACATTTTGGTATTTATTACTCCCCATAATAATGTTAATGGTAAATGGCATTTGTTATCTAAGTATATTATTTCATGATAATGGATCTCATTTTGAGTTATAGAAGGACAAGACCCAAACATACACAGTTTACAAGAGACTCACCTCAGCCTTAAGGACACATGCATACAGAGTGAAGGATAGAAAGGATATTCCATACAAATGGAAACCAGAAGAAAGTTGAGGTAGTATACTTAAATAAGACAAAATAGATTAAGACAAAGACTCTAGTAAGGGACAAAGAAGGTGATTATATAATGATAAGTGGAAGAATGCAACAAGAAGACATAGTATTTATAAACATTTGTGCACCCAACATAGGAGCACCTAAATATACAAAGCAAATATTAATAGGCTGAAAAGAGCAAAGAGACAGCAAAACAATGTTAGTTAAGTACCCCACTTTCATCAATAGATGGACCAACCAAACATAAAATGAATAAGGGAGTTTTGGACTTAAATGAAATGTAGACCAGATAGACTTAATATCATAGATATTAATTAGAATTAATAATTAATTAATTAGACTTAATATCTAGATATTAGATAGAATGTTACAGAACATTCTATCTAAAAGCAACAAAATATACATACTTCTTGTGTACACATGGAATATTCTCCAGGAGAAATCATAAGTTAGACTACAAAGAAAAGCCTTAATAAATTTAAAAAGATTGAAAACATATGAAACATCTTTTCCAAACACAATGGTATAAAACTAGACGTCAATTACAGGAAACAGTGGAAATACACAAATATGTGGAAATTAAACAACATGCTTCTGAAAAACCAATGGGTCAATGAATAAATCAAAAGAGAAATCGCAAAAAATCTCAACAGAAATGAAAATAGAAATACAACAAAGCAAAACATATTGGATGGAACAAAAGCAGTTTTAGGAGATTCATAGTACTCTATGTCTATGTTAAGGAAAAATCTCAAAAAAACAACTTAACATCATATCTCAAGGAACTAAAAAAGAAGCCCATGTGACAGAAAACTAGAACGAGTAATCCTAAAATATGTATGGAAGCACAAAAGATCCCAAATATCTTGTGGTACCATCACAAAGATAGACACAGAGATCAATAGGACACAACACAAGAAAGAGCCCAGAGATAAATCCATGACTATATGGTCAATTAATCTTACTACAAAAGAGGCAAGACTATACAATAGGAAAAGACAGTCTCTTCAAAAAATGGTGCCAGGAAACCAGAGAGCTACATGTAAAAGAATGAAACTCGACCACTTTCTAACACCATACACAAAAATAAACTTGGTATGAATTAAATACATAAATTTGAGACCTGAAACCATAAAAATACTATAAAGGAACATAGGCAGTAGTTTTTCTGATAATGCTTGTAGCAACATTTTTCTAGTTATGTCTCTTCAGGAAAGAGAAAAGCAAAAACAGACAATTGAGACTACACCAAAATAAAAACTTTTGAACAATGAAGGAAACCATCAACAAAACAAAAAGAAAACCTAGTGAATGGGAGAAAATATTTGCAAATGATCTATTCGAAAAGGGATTAATATCTGTAAAATGTAAAGATCTTATACAACTCAACACCAAAAAAAAAAAAAAAAAGAAAGAAAAAAAGAAAACACAAAAACAAACAAAAAAATCTGATTAAAAAGTGGTTGGAGGACCTCAACAGATGTTTTCCCACAGAAGACATACACATGGCCAACACACACATGAAAAGATGCTGAACATCCCTAATTATCAGGGAGATGTAAATCAAAACCACAATGAGATATCACCTTATACCATTTGGAATGGCTAAAATAAAAGAGACAAGAAATAACAAGTGTTGGTGAGGATGTAGAGGAAAAGGAACTTTCATGCGTTGCTAATGGAAATGTAAATTTACCCAAAGAAAATGAAAACACTTATTTGAAAAGATTGTGCAACCTACTAGAGTATTATTTCTTTTTTTTTTTTTAAGATTTATTTATTTATTTATTTATTTGTTAGAGAGAGAGAGAGAGCGAGCACAGGCAGACAGAGAGGCAGGCAGAGGCAGAGGGAGAAGCAGGCTCCCTGCTGAGCAAGGAGCCCGATGTGGGACTCGATCCCAGGACGCTGGGATCATGACCTGAGCCGAAGGCAGCTGCTTAACCAACTGAGCCACCCAGGCATCCCTAGAGTATTATTTCTAATAGCCAAGATATGGAGCAACCCAGGTGCCTCTCTATAAACAAATGGATAAGGAAAAGATGATATACAATAGGACAGAAAAAACATGAATAAACAAACAAAAAGCAGAATCATACTTACAAATGAAACAAACTAATGGCTGCAGAGGGGTCAGGGGTGGAAGGTTGGGCAATATGGGTGAAAAGGAGAGAGGGATACAGGCTTCCTTATTCATTCCTGGAATGAATTAGTCAATCCAGGCACAGCATAAGGAATACAGTCAGTGACACTGTAATAGTGATGTAATGGGACAGATGATAGCTACACTTGTGGGGAACATAGCAGAGTGTATAAATTTGTCGTATCACTAAGCTGTACATCTGAAACTGATAGAATGCTATGTGTCAACTCTACTCAGATTCTTAAGAAATGGAAACAAAAAGAAGCAGCCCAACATTAGTAAAATGAAGGAAATAACAAAGATCAGAGTGGAAATCAATGAATTAAACTAAAGAGAGAAGAGTAGAAAAGATCAATTCGATTAAAATCTGGTTCTCTGAAAAGATAAATGAAATAGACAAACCTTTAGCCAGATTCATCATGAAAAGAAGAGAGAGGACTCAAATAAAATAAAAAATGAAAGAGATGCTACAACTGTTACCAGAGGAATACAAAAGATCATGAGACCACAGTAAGCAATTACATGGCAACAAATTGGATGATCAAAAAAAAAAAAAAAAAAAAGGATCAATTCCTAGAAGCACACAACCTACCAATACTAAATCATGAATTAAAAGAAAATCTGAGCAGACCAATTACCACTAAGAAAATTGATTCAATAATAAAAAATCTAACAAACATAAGTCTATGAGCAGATGGCTTTCCTGGTGAATTCTACTAAACATTTAAAGAATTATCACCAATCTTGTCAAATTCTTACAAAAATTACAAGAGGGTGGAATACTTCCAAATTCATTCTACAAGGCTAGCATGACTGATAACCAAAACCAGACAAGGACAACACACACAAAAAAGATCACAGGTCAACATCCCTGATGAACATGGATGCAAAAATTCTCAACAATTCATCATCTCAAAAATTCAAAATATTAGCAAATTTATCTTGACAATACATTAAGAGGATCATACACCACAATCAAGTAGAAATTATTTCAGGGATGTAAGGATGGTTTGATGCTACAAATCAGTCAATGTGATCTATCACATCAATAGAATGAAATGATTATATGGTTTTTACCCTTTGATAGATGCAGAAAGCACTTTTGACAAAATTTAATACCCTTTCATAAAAACTCTCAACAAAATGGGTATAAAGGCAACATACCTTAACATAATAAAGGTCATTTATGACAACCCCACAGCTAAGATCATACTCAACAGTGTAACTTTAAAGCTTTTCCTTTAAGATCGGAACCAAGACGAGGGTGCCTACTCTTGCCACTTTTACTCAATATAGTACGGGAAGTCTTAACCAGAGAAATGAGGCAAGGAAAAGAGATCAAATCATAAAAGAAGAATTAAAACTGTCTCTCTTTGAGGATGACATAACATTATGGATAGAAAACCCTAGAGTCCATAAAAAATTGTTACAATTTATTTAATTCAATACAGTTGTAGGATACAAACCAATATACAAAAAATCAGTTGCATTTTGATATACTAATAATAATTAAAAAAGAAATTAAGAAAATCCCATTTACAATTGTATCAAAAAGAATAAAATACTGAGGAATAAAGTAACTAAGGAGGTGAAAGAACTGAACACTGAAAACTGCAAAACACTGATAAAAAGAAATTGAAGATGACATAAAGGGAAAACATATCCCATACTCCTGGGTTGGAAAACTTATTATTGTTAAAATGGCCAGAGTACAGAAACCAATTCATAGGTTCAATGTAATACCTATTGAAATTCCAATGGCATTTTTCACAGTTGACCAATCTTAAAACTTGCATGAAATCACAGAAGATTCCAAATAGCTTTTGGAGCAGACATTTCCAAATGCCTCCACCTGTGGAGGCACCATGCTTCCTGATTTCAAATTATATTACAAAGCTCTAATAATCCTAATGGTACAGTACTGGCATAAAAACAGGCACATAGATCAATGGAACAGAAATTAGAGTCCAGGGAAAAAACTATGCATATATGGGCAATTAATCTAAGACAAAGGAGGCAACAATATACAATGGGAAAAAGTCTCTTTGGTAAGTGTTGTTGGGAAAACTGGACAGCCATATGCAAGAGGAAAAAACTGGACCACAGTCTTATACCATATACAAAAATAAACTCAAAATGGACTGAAGATGTGAATGTAAGACCCAAAGCCATCAAAATCCTGGAAGAAAACATGGGGTAAACTTGCCATGAATCTTGGCAATGATTTTTTGGATTTAACACCAAAAGCAAAGGGAATAAAAGCAAAAATAAACAAGTGAGCCTACATCAAACAAGAAGGCTATACAGCAAAGGAGACCATCAACACAATAAAATAGCAGTCTATGGAATGAGGGAAAATATTTGCAAAGCACATATCTGATAAATGGTTAAATATATTAAAAAGTTATACAATTCAATAGAAAAAAAATCTCACTTCAAAACGGAAATCTCAATAGACATTTTTTCAAAGAAGACATAAAGATGGCCAGCAGATACATAAAAAAAGCTCAACATCATTCATCATTAGGGAAATACAAATCAAAACCACAATGAGATATCACCTCACACTTTTTAGGATGGCTATTATCAAAATGATAAAAGAGAGATAAAGAGTGTTGGTGAGGATATGGGGGCAAAAAAGCACTCTTGTTCACCAGTGGTTAAGAATGCAAGCCAGGGGGAACTAGAGAAAACAGTACAGACGTTCCCCAGAAACTAAAAAATAGAACTATTATGGATCCAGCAATTTCATTTCTGCATATTTATCCAAAAGAAACAAAATCATTATCTCAAATATGTATCTGCTCCCCCATGTCCACTACGGCATTAGTTACGACCGCCAAGACATGGAAACAGCCTAAGTGTCCGTCAACAGAAGAATGGATGAAGGAAGTGTAGATTTTTATGGAGTGGAACAAAACTCATTCATAAAAAAGAAAGAAATCCTGCCATTGGCAGGATGTGGATGGATCTGGAAGGCATGATGCTAAGTAAGTTCGAGCAAAATAAATACTACATGATGTCACTTCTATGTGGATTCTTAAAAAAAATTAGATACTGAGAACACATTGGTGGTTGGTAGAGGCACAGGTGGGGTATGGGCAAAATTAAAAAAATGGTCAATATAACTTCCAGTTATAAAATAAGTCAGCCCTGGGGACATAATATACGACATGGTGATTACAGTTAACAATCCTACACTGTACATTTAAAAGTTGCTAGGAGAGTAGATCTTAAAAGTTATCACCAGAAAAAAAGTATCACCAAGTGTTGTCGGTTGTTATGGATGTTAACTAATCTCATTATGGCATTCACTATGTAATATATGTATATATCTATACCTATATAAAATTATTATGTTGCATGCTTAAAACTAATGCAATGTTGTGCTTCATTTACATCTCAAAAAAATTAATGTTCTACATAGAGCCAAAAGAACTAGCTCTTTACTCTCCCACCTTGCTCAGTCAATAGAAGTGAGCCACACTCAAAAGGGCATAATCTCCGCACAGGATATTCTCTGCTGCTGAAGTAGAAGAAGCTAATAGCTAGAGGCTATCTGGGGGTCAGATCTGAAATGTACACTCAAATGTCCACCACAGTAACTAATATAAGTATTTCAGTGTAGGGAATTATAAATGAAGCTACTATCAATATATTGAAAAAAAATGGAAAAAAAATTTTAAAATAGAATTTAGGAATACCAATAGACAAATTAGAAAGTTCTAAAAGTACAGTTCAAGGCAATGAAAAAATATAATCAGAGACCCAATTCTACTATACTGCTCAGATTACAGAAACTTAGTTTTTTGGCTACTTCCAGATTTAGTTAAGTTTTTCTAGTGATTAGTGACATCTAGTGGCATTTCTTGGTATAGCAAGCAAGAGTTTTAAAACGTTTCCATTTTATCCTTTTAAGAAATACCAGTTGTTAAATTTGTATGAAATGAACAGAAATGATAGGTGCATGGAAACACTGCAAAACTAATTAAACCATTGAAAGTATGTTAAAATACCAACATAGGAAACAACAAACGTAATCAGTGAGAGACTAACAGTCTACAATCATAGCTCAGTTGGTCGCAACTAGATACTGGATAGCAGATTTTCAGAATTAAGTCCTTCATCTTTTTATCATAGATTATAAGAGTCAAGAATTGAAGACACTTCTCTGGCCACAAAGAAATTACAGTGGCAATCATTCTAGTGTGAAACCAGATGATATTATTGCTTACTTGAAGGTAGGACTGAGACAGTTTTAAGAACATTTATCCAATCACATTAAAAACCCAAATCATTGGGGTGCATGGGTGGCTCAGTGGGTTAAAGCCTTTGCCTTCGGCTCAGGTCATGATCCCAGGGTCCTGGGATAGAGCCCTGCATCAGGCTCTCTGCTTGGCAGGGAGACTCCCTCTCCCTCTCTCTGTGCCTGCCTCTCTGCCTATTTGTGATTTCTGTCTGTCAAATAAGTAAATAAAATCTTTAAAAAAAAAAACCCAAATCATTCATAGTCTTCTTTAAATCTTCTAAGCTCTAAATCTTGGTTGTTCCTTCATTTCACTCACCCCTCAAATTAGGTGACACAGTTTTTGGTGTCATTTTTCTATTGAAAGTTCACTTTTGATTGGTTTATTTTCAGATGTATTTATGTGTTCATTGATTGACTGATTGAATAATTTATGCTTTATAAAAAGTCAGCTCTGCCAGGGCTTTGGATAAATTAAGAGTATTTCCAGAGGAACCCTCCTATTGGTGGGAAGGCAAGCTGGTGCAACCACTCTGGAAAACAGCATGGAGTTTCCTCAAAAAGTTGAAAATAGAGCTACCCTATGACCCAGCAATCACACTACTGGGTATTGACCCTAAAGATACAAATGTAGTGATCTGAAGGGGAACATGTACTGGAATGTTTATAGCAGCAATGTCCACAATAGCCAAACTATGGAAAGAGCCTAGATGTCCATCAAAGATGAATGGATAAAGAAGATGTGGTATATGTATACAATGGAATACTATATAGCCATCAAAAGAAATGAAATATTGCCATTTGCAATGATGTCGATGGAACTAGAGGGTATTACACTGAGCGAAATGAGTCAATCAGAGAAAGACAATTATCATATGGTCTCCCTGATATGAGGAAGTTAAGAGGCAACGTGGGGGGTTATGAGGGGCAGGAAAGGAATAAATGAAACAAGATGGGATTGGGAGGGAGACAAACCATAAGGGACTCTTAATCTCACAGAACAAACTGAGGGTTGCCAGGGGGAGGAGGGAGGGAGAGGGTGGTTGGGTAACGGACATTGGGGAGGGTATGTGCTATGGTGAATGCTGTGAAGTGTGTAAACCCGGAGATTCACAGACCTGTACCCCCAGGGCTAATAATACATTATATGTTAATTTTTTTAAAAAAGTATTCTCAGGGGCACCTGGGTGGCTCAGTGGGTTAAGCCTCTGCCTTCGGCTCAGGTCATGATCCCAGGGTCCTGGGATCGAGTCCCGCATCGGGCTCTTTGCTCAGCCTGCTTCCCTTCCTCTCTCTCTGCCTGCCTCTCTGCCTACTTGTGATCTCTGTCAAATAAATAAATAAAATCTTTAAAAAAAAGTATTCCCAGAGAAACACTGATCTGGGGACTATGAGCCCTGCTCTGTCACTGTCCCCATGAACACAGGTCACATTTAGATGCAGGTTTTAATCACCTGGTCTTAAAATTGAGGCAAGAAAAAATATTGCGCTCTATAATTACATTCTTACTGTACTACACCTTTATAATGAGTACATTATTATTACAATGCTATATCATATTATTATCATTTCCTACTCAATCACATACTTGAATCTTGGAAATGACAATGGTAATGGAATATTTTTCTCCGGGAACTCTTAATTCAGTTAGAAAATTTGAGGTTCATCATAGGGACAGGAAGTCTAAGATAGAAAAGAATTTTTAATTATTCTGAAAATGGCAAAAAATAGAAATACTGATACATCTTATGGAAGAGTAACCTAAATATATACATGCTTAAACATCTTAGACCTAAAGGAAAATATCCTGCTAGCTGTTGTCACAGGATTTTTAGTATGTTGTTGTCTTTGCAGTTTTTAATTTCAGGAGTGTAAAATTAGGGAGGCAAATTATTACATGCTTTTTAAAGAGGCGGGATCAGTTACTTTATAAGAAATTTTACTAATTCACCATTGCCAAATGAGGCTTAAATTGCTAATAGTTTACCTGCATCAATAAAATATGAATTAGATATTTTAAGTAACTTTAAATTGGGAAGGCACTTTGTGTTTATTTTTACTATATTGTGTAGCATAGATTTTGCTGGGACATTTTTATGAGAGCACAAAATACCTTTTATACATTATCACTTTCTACAGCAAAATAAAACACAGAAGCATTAAACTTTTCTTTAACACATTACTCATCTAAATCCTCAAAATTTGGGGATAAAAGTATTACTGAAGAGCCTGAACAAATATTATTTTGATTTTATGATCTTGATTTTTTTTTTAATTTTATTTATTTATTTAACAGATAGAAATCACAAGTAGGCAGAGAGGCAGGCAGAGATCGAGAGAGAGCAGAGGAAGCAGGCTCCCTGGCTGAGCAGAGAGCCCGATGTGGGGCTCAATCCCAGGACCCTGAGATCATGACCTGAGCTGAAGGCAGAGGCTTTAACCCACTGAGCCACCCAGGCGCCCCCTATGATCTTGATTTTAACATCTTGAAGTAAACGACACAGTTCTGGGAATAGGTGATTTTATTTTTTTATTTTTATTTTTTTAAAAATATTTTATTTATTTATTTGACAGACAGAGATCACAAGTAGGCAGAGAAGCAGGCAGAGAGAGGAGGAAGCAGGCTCCCCACTGAGCAGAGAGCCCGACATGGGGTTCGTCCCAGGACCCGGAGATCATGACCTGAGCCGAAGGCAGAGGCTTAACCCACTGAGCCACCAAGGCGCCCCAAGGGAATAGGTGATTTTAAACATCACTGTAAGGAGAGCAGTTAAAGAACTAAATCAATAGTTTTAGAACTTGTTTGCTGATAAGAATCATAAGGGACATTTGTTTAAAATACAGTTTGGGGACACCTGGGTAGCTCAGTCAGTTAAGCATGAGCCTTCTGCTCAGGTAATGGTGCCAGGGTGCTGGGATCAAGTCCCTTACTGGGCTCCTTACTCATCAGGGAGTCTGCTTCTCCCTCTGCCCTTCCCCCTTCTTTTTTTTTTTTTAAAGAGATTATTTATTTATTTATTTATTTGACAGACAGAGATCACAAGTAGGCAGGGAGGCAGGCAGAGAGAGAGAAAGGGAAGCAGGCTGCCTGCTGAGCAGAGAGCCGGACGTGGGTCTCGATCCCAGGACCCTGAGATCATGACCTGAGCCAAAGGCAGAGGCTTTAACCCACTGAGCCACCCAGGCGCCCCTGCCCTTCCCCCTTCTTGCGCTCACTCTCTTTCACTCTCTCACAAACAAATAAAATTTTCAATAAAATAAAATACAGCTTAGAGGTCCCCTTCCATGACCTGTTGAATTGAAATCTCCAGGGATGATTACACTTCAATGATAAGGCAGTGAGCGCCCAATCACTTTTTGTAAAACAGCTGGCATCCTGTCTGGTATAAATTAAGGCCTTAAATAACATTAGCTGTGATGATTGCTTATCATTATCATTATCACAATGATTTCAGTTCTTATAATGTACATAATTATGTCAGAAAAATGTATTCACAACAGAAAATTTGTATAGTTTTTAAAATCACAGAAAAATTCAACTGTTGGGGCGCCAAAGTGATGCAGGCTGTGAAGCCACCAACTCTTGGTTTTGGCTGGGGTTGATCTCAGGGCGATGAGCTCTAGCCCTGGGTTGGGCTCCGCTTGAGATTCTCTCTCCCTCTCACTTTGCCCCTCCTGCGCATGCTCTCGCTCTCAAATAAATAAATAAATAAATCTTATTTAAGAAAAAGAAAAATTCGGGGCACCTGGGTGGCTCACTGGGTTAAAGCCTCTGCCTTCAGCTCAGGTCATGATCCCAGGGTCCTGGGATTGAGCCCCTTGTTGGGCTCTCTGCTCAGCAGGGAGCCTGCTTCTCTTCCTCTCTCTCTGCTTGCCTCTCTGCCTACTTGTGATCTCTCTCTGTCAAATAAATAAATAAAATCTTAAAAAAAAAAGGGAAAAGAAAAATTCAACTGTGAAGCAAAAAGAAGCTGTACTCATTTGTTTCATTTATTTTTATAAACCTTGAAATAAACAGGTTGGGAAGTCTTTTTTTTTTTTAAACTTCAAAGAGTTATACTGCCCCCTTGTGGCCAAATGACTGTAGAGCAACGACAACAATTCAGTTTAGGGATCGTGGAATATAAAAAATGATTTGTACAAGAGCAAACAAAAGAAGCTCTACAAATAGAGGTCAAGAAGTGTAAACGAATGAAGGAAAAAAATAAACAACAAAATCCTTAATCAGAGAATTAAAAATGAGAAATACAACTCTGACTTGAGAATTGCACAACTTTCAGAGGCAGAAGCTGCCAAGCTACTGTCTTGCCAGGTGCAGGCGTACCGAACAAAGGGCCAAGTGAACAGCTGTCAGGGGAGCTTTGTAAAGCCAGTGCTGTCTGAGCTTCAAGGGTCTGCGTGAGAGACAACTCACCTAAAATAGGACACTGGACAAGTCTGTAAGCCAACTGAGGCTCACCATAACAGAGCTGCAGATGCATACATCATATACATAAAATATACGTTCCTAAAATTATTTTATAAGTGTTTTTAAAATCCCCTTAGAAAAATACTTAAGATGAGTTTACGTCAAATCCCAGCTTTCTGCTTCCCCTTCCAGAACATCTGGATTTTCAAAATGATGAGGATAATGGATTTAGAATATCAGCACACCTTTCATGAAAATTTTATATTATTCCAATTTTGTTTTCAGAATGAATAGTCAAAGATGTAACATTTATCTAATCTACCACTTATGTGAAATACATTGATATTTCTTTTGATAACTTTGATAACTTTCATCAACAAAATAGACTTTACTACTTTCATCAGCTCAAATATAGATTTTTACTACTTTTTGACATTTGTCTTTTAAAAGAAAGATTTATTTATTTATTTATTTGAGAGAGAGTGAGTAGGGGGGAGGGGTAGAGGGAGAGGAAGGGTCTTCAAGCAAACTTGGCACTGAGCACAGAGCCAATGTGGGGCTCGATCTCTCAACCCTGAGATCATGACCTCAGTTGAAAACAAGCCTCCCGTGCTCAACCCACAGAGATCACAACTTGAGCCAAAGCAAGTCTCTGATGCTTAACCCACTGTGCCACGCAAGCACCCATCTTATCGACATTTTTCTGACCAGATGAAATTAATTTTTAAGACCCATTTGGCATAAAATAATTAATTGCTTGTAAGCTCCTTAGCATGTTCCTATTTTTCTTTTAATGAAACTTCTCTGAACCCACCTTGATATTTCCTATTTAATTCTCACTCATCGGTATCCAATTATCACTCTATTAACATATAGCCCAACAGTGGCTTCCTTGGTTCACTTCCATGCCAACAATCAGCAGGAGATTACTCATGAGTGTGGGGAAGGGGAGCAGACTATTTCCTAATACAAAGTTCCCTGAATTTAGAGAACTGTAGACTCCATAGAATAACATAACTTGAAAAAAAAAATTTCCTGTTCTTTAAAAAAAAAAAGATATTCTTAAAAATAGAGAAATATGAAACCTTAAAGAACATGAAAGACTCCTCTCTGTTGTGTGTGGTCATGTGATGATACAAGTCTTCAACTTATTTATTAAATAAGTTTATTTATTAAATAACTTATTAAATAAGAGCTTATTTATTCCTCAGTGATTACGAAAAACTGTGTAGCTACAATGTGCCAAACCATCCGCATATACTGATTAAGCTGTCCCTTAGAAATGTGGTTGTTCAATGAGCTTGGATAAGGACAGGACTAAAATACTATGGGAACAATGTATAGTAGCAACTGCCAGGAGACTTCAAAGATGGGAGAGTTTACTTCTGAGAGGGTACCATTCCCAGCTCCCCACACTTTCTCACCTTGACCACTACTATTTAAGATAATATGGCTATTCCCACCTTCTAGAAACTTGCACTTTCTTGGCTGCTGCTGACAACCGGTTATAGATGCAAAAAGAAAACTAGCTTTTTCTTTTACCCATCTAAGTTCTCAGCTGAGGCCTCTGCAACAAAAGACTGATGAACCAGAGAAAAGCCTACATGTTTTTATAAGTTTCACGTGACACAGGAGCCTCATAAGGAGTGAAGATCAAGAAATGGTTAAACCTAAGTGTTTTTATGCTAGCTTTGATGAAGAGCGGAAAGTTATAGTAAAACGTGATCGGACATAAAAAAGTATGAGCTTAGAGTGGTCCACTGGGGGGTATAGCAAGGCTTGTTTATCCTGATTCCTCTTGGTGTCCCAGAGATAGGGATGGACCTTTTTTCCAGATAAGGAGAAGGTGCCCAGCCCATGATGGTTTTATGGCCCCAGTCCGGGGAAAGTCAGACAGTCCTTTCTGCGTAGGCTGTTTCTCACATTTCTTCAGCTTAAAATATTCAGTATGCCCCAGTGTCATATTTTGGAGTAGTGTATCCAGAACCTCATCAATATTTAAGACCAATAGCCTATATTTTAGGAGACCACAATTAGATTTATCATAAAATGGTAGTTATTTGGTGGCTTCAGCTTCCAAAATTAAACTGTTCTGCAGAATTTTTCAAAGACACTAGAAGTGTGATATTTGAAATGAGATCAAAAGTGTGTTTATTAGCAAAAAGAAACTCCTGGGAAAATGCCCTGGGACAACAGGGAAGTAAGGAGTTTGGAGAATCTGCCAAGTCAGCATGGCTACAAAAGAGAAAGAGGATAGTAAAAAAGAGGGTGAGCAGGGGCCCACACATGTCAGCCTTTGTCAGTTCTGTCCTAACAGCAATGGAAAATGAATGATGAATGATGAGGTTTCTCCCCTAGTTGAAAGTTTCCTTCAGACAGTTCCTTGCTGTCTTGAGGCTCATCTCCAGGACGCTTGCTTCCAGAGCTCATTGATTAGATGCAGGCATGTGACTAATAGGGCAGCAGACACACAACTGGCAGGTGACTAATGAACTGGGGGCCAGTCTCCGTAAGATTAGCGAGGCCAAACCCGTCCACTCTCAGGAATTTCAACTAACACATAAAGATACAATTCCAGTTATTAGAAGCTGTCGTAGTACCTGAGATCTGCCCAGAGAAATCAGGATTAGTTGGATTAAAAACCTAAATGTGAGACCTAAAATCATAAAACTCCCAAAAGAAAACAGGTAGTAATTTCTTTGACATTTGCCATAAAAACATTCTGTACAAATGTCTCCTTAGGCAAAGGAAACAAAAGCAAAAATAAACTTTTGGGACTAACCCAAAACAGAAAGCTTTTGCATGGTTAAGGAAACCATCAACAAAATAAAAAGGCAACCAGGGCATGTGGGTCACTCAATCAATTTGATTTCCACTCAGGTCATGACCTCAGGGTTGTCAGATGGAGCCCCAGGCTGGGCCCCACACTCAGCCTGGGGTTGGTTTGGGATTCTCTCTACCCCTCCCCCTGCTTGCTTGCTCTCTCACTCTCTCTCTAAATAAATAAATAAAATCTTTAAAGAAAATGAAAAGGCAGCCTACTGAATGGGAGATGATATTTGCAAATGATATATCTGATAAGGGATTGATATCCAAAATATATAAAGAATTTCTATAACTTAACATCAAAATACCCAAATAATCCCATTAAAAAAATGGGCTGAGGACCTGAATAGATATTTTACCAAAGAAGACCTACAGATGGCCAACGGGATATGAAAAGGTACTCAACATCACTCATCATCACGGAAATCCAAATCAAAACCACAGTGAGCTATCACCTCACACCTGTCAGAATGGCTAAAATAAACATAAGAAACAACAAGTGTTGTAAAGTATGTGGAGAAAAAGGCACCCTTGTGCACTGTTGGTGGGAATGCAAACTGGTGCACCACTGTGGAAAATACTATGGAGGCTCCTAAAAAAATTAAAAATAGAACTACCATATGATCTAGTAATTCCACTACTGGATATTTACCCAAAGAAGATGAAAACACCAATTCAAAAAGATATACGTAGGGGGGATGGGGTAACCAGGTGATGGACATTAAGGAGGGCATGTAATGTAATGATCACTGGGCATTATATAAGACTGATGAATCACTGACCTCTGCCTCTGAAACCAACAATACATTATATGTTAATTAACGGAATTTAAATAAAAAAATATTCAGAAAGATAAAATGCAAAAAAAAAAAGATATATGTACCCCTCTGTTCATTGCAACATTATTTACAATAGCCAAGATATGGAAGTAATCTAATTGTCCATCGATAGATGAATGGATAAAGAAGTAGTGATTTTATATATATATATGATGTATATATATATAAAATCAGCCATAAAAAGAATGAGATCTTGTAACAACATGGATGGATCTAGAGAGTGTAATGCTAAGTGAAATGTCAATCAGAGAAGAACAAATATGATATAATTTCACCCATATGTGGAATTTAAGAAAGAAAACACATGAACAAGGAAAAGAGACAAAAGTATAAACAAAAAAACCCCAGACTATTCAATATAAAGAACAAACTGATGGTTGCCACAGGGGAGGTCAGTGGGGGATGGGTGAAATAGATAAGGGGGTTAATAGTACACTTATCTTGATGAGCAATGAGCAAAGTATTGTTGAATAATTATAATGTACAACTGAAACCAATGTAACATGATATGTTCCTTATACTTCAATTAAAAAAAATTAGTATTCTGATATGGGGAAATTTTTCACATTCTCTAACTTTACTTTTTTAAAGTATACTAAGTATCAGAAAGCTCCAGTCTTACTATTTTAACATAAACATAGACTTGGGAATATAATTAGATAGATTTCAATATGATCCCTATCACTCAATAGATGTGTAACTCTCATCACATTATGCCTTCTTTCTGAGTTACAATTTTGTCATTTTAAAAATGGGAATTGCAATGTATACATTATAAATGTAAAGATTATAATTTATATAACATAGTAGGTACTCAATAAATGATTATTATTGCTATTAATTTTGGTTAGCTGGGAAAGGAAGAGGAATGCATCTTCATTACATTCAAATTTTCTAAAACAAAGTCTCTTAAATTGATAGAGCTTGTGATTTTCTTTGACATAAAATGCAGTGGAATTGTATCAAGGTATTCTTAAACTGCAGTCTTTTTTCTGTTTTCTACAGAAATTCCTTTGGGGTCCTTTTAGGACAACCTGAGCAGGATATTGATAGCCCTGATGGATGTAAAGATTGATTTGGGCTTATATTAAATGCAATTTTCTTTAAACAGTGGACTTCTCTCCTGCCCTTTGGCTACACTCTTCAGAAAGAGACCTTTTGTGGAAGACAAAGATATGCACAAAGTATTGGCAGGTGCAAGTAGAGATGTGTACATTTGTAGAGATCTATAAAAACCTAAACACTTTAAATATAGATTTTCCTATTAGGGACAGGAAATGATGAAAGCAGAAAGCTGAGGATCCAAAGCTGTCAGAAAAATCTGACAAGCCTTGTTAGTCATTTAAGAAATAAATCACAAAGAAATCAGTAGAAAGGCTTTGGTCTCTGAGTGGACTACTGAGTACACATTTTGTGTATCTTTCCGTTAGTGGGATCATCACTGATCAAAGTGTTCATGTTACTGCCCTGGGTATAAATAATCACATGGATTATTTTCTACAACCTTAAACTGAACTCATGGGGCTCCACTAGAGGGCAGTATTCACAAATGCTGCAGTGGGGAAACTTCAGCTCTGTGTGTGTGTACACACACACACATACACACACACACTGTCAAAACATGTTTTATATACTGTAAAAATATAGATGGCAAACAATTTACTGTAAAACATATACTGTAAATATACATATATACAATATAGATATATTTCAGTATCTATAGTAAGTGTTTTACAGTGTATGTATATAATATACTGTAAAAAGTATATATATACTATAAATATATATACATGTACCAGAGAGAGAGAGAGAGAGATGGATCTGGAATTTCCAGACTGTTTCAATCTCGGATCCCTTCCGTTTGCAGTGGGCTAGATTCAGGTAGTTAATATGACAAGGTAATACAACATAATTCATGCTTCTTACCCTAAAAAGAAGGCAATAAGAAACAGGATGCTGGGGCAAAGGAGTAAGAGACCTAAATGACACCAGGTCCCAGGAGTTCAGGTAGATAGTTATTAAACCATTCTGAACACCTACAAACACAGCAGGAGATTGAAGAGAAGAAGAGCAGCAGTTCTAGAAACAGAAAATCAACCACTTTCTGGAAGGTAGGACATGCAGGAAAGTGAATCCGAGGCGATATGCGGGAAGATAGACCGTGGGGGTAAGGGGCTGGCTCCCCACAAGCAGTAGAGCAGCAGAGCACAAAATGGAAACTTTTAGAAGTCTGTTCCACTGAAGAACATCACTCCAGAGGCTAAGCGGGGGGGGGTGGGGGTGGTGGAGGCCTCGCGGGGACAGTGTTTTCTCAGGACCTGCAGGTCACAAAAAGACCGGGGGTGCCAGAGTGTAGCTGAGCTCCCAGGTATCAGAGCAGGGAAGCTGATTACAGAGACAGAGCCAAGGAGGGGGCTCTCAGCTCAGGGTTACCTTAAACTGTGATCCGAGGTACAGTTGGACCACTGCTCTTTGAGCAGGGACCCCACAAGTGGCAGATCTGGAGAAACTCCCTGTTTTCTCCCTGGGCAGGTGGGGGCAGTGGTGCAGGAGCATGCTGCAGGAATCTGCTGGGTTTGGAGACTCCAAACCGGGCCATGCACCAGAGACAGAAATGCTTGGTCACAGGCCCGGTGAGTTTGGAGCAAGGCCAGAGACCAGGGAGACGGGAGAGATTGACTGCTTTTCTCTTAGGGCGCACTGAGGAGTGTGGCCCGAGCTCTTGGCTCCTCCCAGCCAGAGATTGGAAGGCCACTATTTTCATTCCCGTCCTCCAGAGCTCTACAGAAAGTGTTCAGGGAACAAAACTTCCAAGAGTGAACCCGAGCAGATTACTTAGCTGGATGCTGGCAAGGGTGGTGCAATTCTGCCTCGGGCAAAGACATTTGAGAGTCACTGCAACGGGCCCCTCCCCCAGAAGATCAGCAAGAACATCCAGCCGAGACCAAGTTCACTGATCAATGGGAACTGCAAAACTTCAGAAATATGGGGATACAGCATATGGAATTCAGGCTTTTCCCCCATGATTCTTTAGTCTTTCAAAGTTAAGTTTTTTAAATTTTATTTTTAAAAAATTTTCCCCTTTCCTATTTTAAAGTTTTTTAACTATTTTATCAATACTTAAAATTTTTTTTTTAATTTTCATTGTTATAGTCATATTCTATCCCTTCATTGTATTTCACCTTATTTTTTATATACGTACAGGTTTTTCTTTCTTTAAAATTTTGGGATACAATTTGTTATAACAGATCAAAATATACCCTAAATCTAGCACATGGCTTTGTTCTAGCCTCCAGCCTGATCACATTCTTTCCTCTTTTTTTTTCTTTTTTCAACCAACTTCTTATCTTATCGGTTCCTTTTTTAGAATCTTTTTAAATTTTCATCTTTATAGTCATGTTCCATCCCTTCATCATGTTTACCCTTATTTTTGTACATATATAAGTTTTTCTTTCTTTAATATTTTGGGAGGTAGTTTCTTCTAACAGACCAAAACACACACACACACACACACACACACACACACACACACACACACACACAGGAATACTATGCAGCCATCAAAACCCCAAAATCTTGCCATTTGCAACAATGTGCATGGAACTAGAGGACATTATGCAAGCAAAATAAGTCAATCAGAGAAAGACAATTATCATATGATCTCTGTGATATGAGGAATTTGAGAGGTGGGGCAGGAGATGATGGGGTGTGGGGAGAGGAAAAAAATGAAAGAAGATGGGACTGGGAGGGGGACAAACCATAAGAGACTCTTAATCTTAGGAAACAAACTGGGGGTGGGAGGTAGGGATAAGGTGGCTGGGGGATGGACATATGTGCTATGGTGAGTGCTGTGAAATGTGTGAGACTGATGATTCACAGACCTGTACCCCTGGGGCAAATAATACATTATATGTTAATAGAAAATTGTTTTTAAAATAAATAATAATAAATAATAGTAATAATAATTTAAAAAACCAGGACACTGATTTTTAGAGAGAGATTAATTATTGACTAAAATATTTTAAAATATTTATTGCAAAAAGATTTTTTTATAATTGTAATTTTAAAAATGTTTGGATATGTGTCTTTCATTATGGATATGAGCTGCATTATTTAGTCTAGAATTTGGGGGAAAGAAAAAACTCCACATTTTTTAATGCCAAGTTAACAGTATCTCTCAGGGAAGAGAAATGATTGTGTTGAGAAATCACTCACAGCTTGATAAGGGCTCTTAATAATGAATTCCAAACAGCATTAGAACAAAACACTGAATGATAATTAACTTTGCTTCTCAGGGCAGTGTCTTAAAATGTTTATGTTGTACTTAAAAAATATTTCTGGTGTCAAAATTCTTCAGGGAATACGGAGAAGCTCTTGGAGGAGGCCAACTTCTTCGACAGGATTGCTGGTCTCCCCAGGATCTCCCGATCTTAGAGCACACTGTGAACAAAACATTGCGCAGGTGGGCGGGAAGAGAGGGTGCTGGTGTGGAGGGGTCAGGGCTCTCCACGTCCAAGGCAGGCTCAATTTCATAAGAACTGGAAGAAAAACTTCCATGAGCCCTCTCTCACCTTCTGACTCAAGCGTCCAGCAGTTACTCTTAATGTTTCTGAGAACTGTGGGTTTCAGTTTGTTACATGTACGTGGCCCTCAGCCTCGAGTCTGGCCTGCTGCACATGGAGGAGCACAAACATTAGCTCAGATTGGCTAAAAATGCACACACAGAGGACAAAGTGATACTTTCCCAGCGACTTCTGATGATGTTGTTAAGGATAGTGAGCATGATGAAGAAGGACACAATGCAAATAGAAAAAAAAAAGACAAGAGAGAAAACAGAAAACAAATATTAATATTGAGGATAATAAGCTACATGAGTTGCAATGAAGGCCCCAGACCTCAACAAAAAAAAAAAAATTTTTTTTGTCACAATTACATGTCTGACTTTATCTAGGTCCTGGGTTTTTTTTCTTCCTTGGGAGCAGACACACTTTCCTATTCTGCTTACAGGAGTACCACACAACTGCAGGGACAGAGCTCCCAGCTTTCCTTTGAAGTATGTCAAACGAGGCACTTCCAGCCCTACTAAAAGTGTGCTGCACCATCGGTAAAGGCAATTAAAATTCAGGAGCCAAAAGCATGTTTACACCAGGCTAGAATTTTTTTCTCACACATTCAAAGACAATCAAGCTCCCTAAAGTGATTTAGTTAAAAAGTCCATTCTTGTTTACTCAGCCCCAAGTAGGTCATGGGACCAACACTACTATTTTCATCTTAGCATTTTTTAATGTTTCTTAGCACATTTTTTTAAAAGATGTTATTTATTTATTTGACAGACAGAGATCACAAGTAGGCAGAGAGACAGGCAGAGGGAGTGGGGGAAGCAGGCTCCCTGCTGACCAGAGAGCCAGATGCGGGGCTGGATCCCAGGACCCTGAGATCATGACCTCAGCCGAAGGCAGAGGCTTAACCCACTGAGCCACCCAGGCGCCCCAGCACATTTTTTTTTAAGGGAATGCTTTACTTATACAATATCCTATTTGGTGTAAGAAATGAATTGTTTCAGGGAACCATGTTCATTTTGATTAAACAGCTCAAGTATGCTTAAAACTAAAAACTGTGTTCTAGCAGTCACCAAAATAGAATGGAGGGGCCCTTGGGGGGCTCAGTCAGTTAAACCTCCCACTCTTGGTTTCTGCTCAGGTCATGATCTCAGGGTCTTGAGATAAAGTCCCTCGAAGGCTGCAAGCTCTGTGAGGAGACTGCTCAAGTTTCTCTTTCCCTCTCCCTCTGTCCCTCCCTGTGTTCTCTCTCCTTCTAAAATAAGTAAATCTTTTAAAAAATAGAACAGAATATGAGGCACACGAATTTCTAATTCTAAACCTCACCCCATTTTTTTCTTTTTTTTTTTTTAAAGATTTTATTTATTTGACAGACAGAGATCACTAATAGGCAGAGAGGCAGGCAGAGAGAGAGAGAGAGAGAGAGAGAGAGGGAAGCAGGGCTCCCCGCTGAGCAGAGATCCCCATGTGGGAATTGATCCCAGAACCCTGAGATCATGACCTGAGCTGAAGGCAGAGGCATAACCCACTGAGCCACCCAGGTGCCCCTCACCCCATTTTTTCTATAGTCTAAAGTTTTAATTGCCATTGACCTTCCCTAGCTTTCCTCTGGGGATTCTGCATTTTCTCGTGGATTCTTGCAGATGACTGTGGTCTCTGTGGCAATGCCCACTCTGTGAAACCGGCTGAGGGCAACACAGTAGACCAACGCCTTTAGCTGCTACCCTCATGAGCACTGAGGCCACACATCCCAAAGCTTTTCCCAGCCAATGGCTGAGCAGGGCAGGGGGACTGAAGTCAGCACGTGGTGCTGAAGTGGCACTCCTCTGGCAAATACATTTTCCCTAGAGTCTCTCCTCAGCTTGTCCAAGATTTTCTTAGAACTCTTCTGTTGGTCGAGGCTCCCTCTTCCCCAGTCCTTATCTTGCCACTCTTCACAATTCTCATCCTCCTGTCTCTGTCTGAAGGCTCTGTCAGTCTGCTTCTCCTCTCCACTGCTTATCCTTCCTAGGCACTACCCCCCAATCCCTTGCACATCCTGTCCTGCCCAAGCGTTTACTTCTTGGAGGATTCATCAGCAGGTGGTCCATCTGCTGATGATCTCATGAGTGGTGACTTAGGAAAAAGTCCCCAAGAAGAGGAATACTGATAGTGTGATGACTGGAGCATTTGAAAATAGAGGGTGAATAATGCCTATAAGGACAGCAGATTTAACTATTTACCATTAAATGGAAATGATGCCTTAGAGAGGCCTAAGGATAAATTGAGGGCAGTTAACAGATAGCTAAGATTTAAGTGTGACAGCTGGAGGGCCTCTAGGGTAGACGATGCAGAAGGCCTGGTTTCCTGCAAGGCAAGAGTGGATGCAGTAGAGGAACCTGATTTCATGTTAGAATTGCAGAGCACCAGAGACACTGAAATGTTCAGCAAAGACAATACTGGTGCCCTGAAGTCAGGACAGTAGCTGAAAAAATCTGGATCTCTGACAGAATTGGAACACCTGAGTGAGTGCTGACCCAGATGGCCTTAATGTTCTCCTCAACGTGACTAAACTTCAGAGAGACTTCTTCATACCTCTAAGCTCCTGACCTCTCTTTCCTTAAAGCAGTTACTTTGGAAAGTGTGTAACTCTAATTTTTTTCTTTGTCTTCTTGAGATATAAATCTTTTTAAAAGCCTCTTGACTGGTTTTCAACTCAGAGAAATCTTTCTCTAGGACAAGAGGGCCAACTTTTCCCAAATCTAATCATGTTAAGATAGTATACCATCTTCCAGTCTCTGTGAGGGTAGGAGCTTAATTTTCATGGACACCAATTAATAAATACAAATGGCCTGATAACAAAGAAAAACATTTAGAAACTCAGTGTGCTAGATACATCCCATCCATCGACCCTTTCAAACCTGCCCCCCTCCCCCAACCCATGCACTTTTCCTCTGGTTCACTTCAGAGCCTAAAAACCTTCCTACCTTTTGTTTGCATGGATTTGGAGTAAGACTTGGCTCTGGCTTCTCTCCTTTATTTCAATAGCCTCGCATCAAGTCTTCCTAACCCTGTTTAACACTGTCCTGTGCAATTTTGGCTTTAACAACATAGCTGAGAATTATAGCTCTTCAGATCCTCTGACCCTGAGGATCAGGGGAGGAGACTGTTCCTTCTTAATGAGAGCTAGCCTTTCTCACATGCAGAAAGAGGCTCTAAGACAGTAGGTGGTCCTCTCAACAGTTATTTCTGCCCACAGTCCTGGATACCAGACTGACAAGTATGGTTAAATCCTAGCATAATCTAACCAGAGACATGATGGCCCTGATAAGGGAGGAATAACATTCTGCACAGAAGAAATTGCAAGAATGAACTACCTACCACTGTAAACTGTTGCCAAGAGAGTATTCTTGTACTGGGTGTTGAGGGTTCTTCATCAAGAGGAATAGAATTAAAAACTGAATATGAACATTTTATGGATTAGTAACATTTTCTTGGAATACTTGATTTTGCACCCTGGTAAAGACCCCCTAAAATGGACCAAACTCACTGCCAGGGGTGGCTCTTACAGGCCAGGCATAAGTGATAGCCTATGCTGAGGGAGGTGCAAATACCTGTGTGGCAAGGCTGATTGTAGAGGAAGGGAAAGAAGATTCGGGAATGTGGGCCTGGTAGAAGGAATATCATATGAGGCAAGATTATGATTCCTAGGAGGTCCTGTGGAATCCAGCATCCAGCAAGGCCATCAGGAATGCATTAGTAGTATTCATTGGCACCAGCATTCTTTCTCAGTGTCATCCCCAACACATTTTTTTTTTGAAAATTTTTTTAAATTTTTATTTATTTGACAGAGAGAGAGAGAGAGAGAGAGATCACAAGTAGGCAGAGAAGCAGGAAGAGAGAGAGGAGGAAGCAGGCTCCCCACTGAGCAGAGAGCCCGATGTGGGGCTCGATCCCAGAACCCTGGGACCACGACTTAAGCCGAAGACAGAGGCTTTAACCCACTGAGCCACCCAGGCACCCCTGGCACCAGCATTCTTAAAAGCACCTTCATGGTGGCTCATCTAGGAGTGACAGGGAAGTCTGGAGGAGATGGGCTCATAGAGTCTGTCTCATGGTCAGTATTCACGAGGCTGACCTCATGTACTTGAGTACTTGAACTGAGTGAAGTCAGACAGCAGTGCTAAGTATCCCATGCAAGGGATCCACAAGAATAAAGTAGTAGCTGCGGGGGGGGGGGGTGTTTGACCTTCAGACAGGTACATCTAGTAACATTATCTAATGTTATTAGAAAATGACATCACCAGGTGCAAAATGACAATGAGTGTGTATCTAACATCTACACTCAGCAGCAGGCTAAAATGGAGGACAGGAAGTGGAGGACTCCTGCCTCAATAAAAAGTGGCAACCCTTTGCCCTATTATTAAACTTAAAGCCATCTTGAGACGTACATCCACTCACTGAAGAGATGACCTTGTGCTCGGGAGAACGAGTCTGCAACATCACAACAAGTACACACTGTAACAATTCTCCAAATCCTTCCCCAAGTGGACCTGCAGCCATTTTCTCATGTGACCATATGCTAAGGAGTGAGAAATATCCAGACAGAGGTCTATTGGATACAGAGTCTGAGTTGACATTGATATGCAGAGACTCAGCACATCATCATAGCCCCATAGTTAGAGTGGAGATTACAGAAACCATGTAATAAATGAAATCTTGTTAAAGTCAGACTTAGAGTGGATTCACTGTGTCCTCAGACACACCCAGTGGTCATCTCCTTGTTTCCAAGTAAGTGAGTTGTCATTTGTCAGTTGGAGCATTCTCCACGTTGGGTCCTTGTACTTACAGGAAAGGCTAAGGGAAAGGACTCCAAAATTATTGCCCCCTACTCACTCCCAAGCAAGATGATCAATCAAAGCATCTCTGGAGATGGTAAGGAAGGGTGGAAACTGGCATCACCATTAGAGACCTCAAGGATGCAGGGACACGGCTGTAACGTATTTCTTATTCACTGCTCTGGCTCCTGAAGCAGCTGAATGCATCTTGGAAAATGCAGACCACTGGCAGCTCAACCAAGTAATAACTCTGGCCACAGCTGCTACGCTATGTATGGTATCATTGTAAGAGTTGACCAAGAAGGCTTCAGGTACTTGATATATGGACACACGTTTTACAAATGCATACTTTTAAAAATTATGATCAGAAAAGATCAAGGAAAAGTTACATTTATATGTAATGGACAACAATATTCACTTCTAGTTTTTCCTCAGGACTATATTAACTCTTCCACCCCTTTGTCATAATTTATTCAAAAGAAATCTGAACCATCTGAACACTTCGCTGATTATCACCTTGATGACATCACGCTGATTTGGGTAGAACAACAAAAGATAAGTAGCTAGTATATTCGAGGCCTTGCTGAGACATTATATCAGGGAACTGCTATTTTAGTCAAGTTTTTAGGGATCTAGTGGTCAGGGGCATTTGAGATATCCCCTACAAGGTAAAAGAGAAATTGATGGATCCTCCAATCCCTATCATATAAAAAGAAGCACAACACCTGACAGAAATTTCAGAGTTCTGGCTGGAATACATTATGCACACAGAAATACTGTTATAGCTCTTAAGTCCAATAATATGAGAGCTTTGAATGAACCTCAGAGCAGAAAGGGTTTTATAATTGGTCTAGGCTGTGGTATAAGCAGTCCTACCACTCGGGGCCATATAATCTGGCAGGATCTATATTGTTGGAAATGCCAATGGTGAGAAAAGATGGAATATAAGTTTATGGTGAACTACAATGGGAGATTCATGATGCCTGCTCTTGGGATTCTGGAAAAAGGCCATGCCATCTGCAGTAGAGAATTATATACTCCATTTGAGAATAACCTGCTAGCATGATGCTTGGCCCTGGTACAGAAACTTGACTGTGGGGTGTCAAGTGACCATGTGTCTGGAACTGCCCATAATGAGCTGAGTTATCTTAGATCCACCATGTCATAAAGCCAGAAGGTTCAAGCGCAGTCCATCATGAGCTAGAAATGGCACATTTGAGATCAAGTCTAAATGACAACAGAGGACACAGGCCAGCTGAATAAGCAGATGGCCCAAACCCCAAGTCACTTGCAATGGCTGTACTGGGTGCTCCTTCATGACTAAATTCCCTATGAACAGCTGAAGAAAGAAGAAAAAAACCCCAGCTTGATTGATGGATGGGCAGTTTCAGACACATGGTCTGCACATTGAAGCTGGGTAACAATGTACTGTGTTGCTTCATAACAGTGGAGAGAAAATGTTCCCAGTGGGTAAAGGTACAAATGGAGAACCTGGTCATCCATTCTTTGTGAAAGGAGAAGCGTACCTGAGGGGAGAATACATACAGATTTCTGGACATTTGCTAATGACTGGTCAGCAGCGTGGAAGGAAAAGACTGCAAGATCAGAGATAAGGAGGTCCGGGAGAGCATGTGGATGGACACTCGGGAGTTGGCCGTTTTTGAATCACAGGTTAATATCTAACAGAAAGCATCTACCAAAGGAAAGGCACTGAAAAATGAATTAGACACATGATCTGATCAGCTGAGATTAGCCACTTTTGTCATTGGCCATTTCAGAACTGGCATTTTACGTATATGAATGGAATGGCCATAGCTCTAACACTGGTGTTTCTTGATCATAAGCAAAGATTAAATAATGCTGATGCTTATTGGCTTGTCTTTTGACTTTTCCCCATAGCTTTCTATTGTGCTTAAAATCTAGAAGCCATGAACTATAGCAACTGTAGAAATAAGACATGAGGTTCAGAATAAAGTTATCAACACCAGAATTAGGTAGCAAGAGAGAGTTCTACCAGAAGCACAGTAAATTCCACAGAAAGTGAGCCTTATTTTGTTGATTGCATATTTTTAGATTCAGATATTGATTCAGACTGAATTTTTAAAAACCTTATTTTAAAACTTGGCTAATTATAGTGACTTGCAGGGGAGGGACCAGAAATTATATGAAATGGGCAGTAAATCAGTCAACAGAAAGGGGTTTTGTTGTTTGTTTTTATTCAAGCAGATTCCACTCCTAGCTCCAAAATGGAGCTCCACCCAAAATGGAGCTTGAATTAAGGACCCCGAGGACAAGACCTGAGCTGAGATTAAGATTGGATGCTTAACTGACTGAGCCACTTAAGCGCCCCTCAATATTTGTTTTTGTTTTTTTTAATATCTTATTTATTTGACAGAGAGAGAGAGAGCATAAACAGGGCAAGCAGCAGACAGAGGGAGAGAGAGAAGCAGGCTCCTTGCTGAGTAAGGAGCCTAATGGGGGACTCGATCCCAGGACCCTGGGATCATGACCTAAGCTGAAAGCAGACACTTATCCACTGAGCTACCCAGGCACTCCAAGAGAAAGCTTCTATTAAGGAAGGCAGTGCTGTTCCCAGTTTTTTTAGACCTATAGGAAACTCTGTGGATTAGTATTCCAACCCTTTAATTTGGGAAAACTAAGGCCTTGAGGAGGGAGAATGTGTTGTAGCATAGATTACGGTATAAGTATAGTTAGAATCCATTTTTTCTGACTGTCAAATGTTTTTCTACTAAGTCATATAGTCTCTTGAATACAGAATAATGTTATTTGAAATTACTGTGGTTAACCATATGAAATTCATTTTCTTTGAATGAATTTCAAAGAAATGACTTCTTAATTTAAGTTAACATAATGATGACCCTCAATAACTCAAAGAAGCCATTCTTAATGTAATTCAAGAAAGTGGTGGTATAATGCTGAAAAAGTATGAAAAGTGATAAGGGGGCAGGTTGAAAATTCCAAATTACTAATTTGTCTCCGTCATGTGCTCACATTTTTGAGAGTGAGTATCTTTTGGATAATGTTAATTAAGCTAATTCATGGCTGGCACTCTTTCTTTGATTACGATGTACCTTCCTAAAATGAGGTTGCAGATTTTCAATCCTTAATTCTAAGTCTCATTCAAAATTTTTATATGCTTTTGGTCAGTTTAATAACAACATCTCACTTCAGGGTTATATCTATTTCAGATTCTTGATGTCAGACTATTTCTGGGACACTAGCTAATGGGTATTCCATGCAGGTTTTCTTTAAACTTTTTCCCCTTTCTTTTTCAGATTCTTCATCAATACAAGTATTTTCATCACTTGAATGATAATACTAAGATCATAAAGTGATGAACGCTTATCTGAGAATAATTTTCTCCTCTTTGTATTTCACAAGTTCAATACATTTATGGTAAAATATTTTTATTGTGTAACATGTATTTCGGGTAATAGTGATCACTTAATGTTAAATTCATTGACAAATAATACTTAATGACAAGAAATATTTTGCCAAATTTTGTAAGAAAAAAACATACTCTTGTCTGAGCTTGGACAGTGGTAGAGTCAGGAAGAGAATTTCACATAAGGCCAAGAAAGTTTAAGTGATTTTTCATGCCACCTATTCTCAAAAATATCAAAACCGATAAAAGTCTTTTACTATTATACCCACGCCTTTCTGGTCTCTCAGTCCTTTGACCTTTTTTCTTTCCACACTACATAAGCTGACAGGCTATCCCCTGGCTCCCAACCTTCCTCTTTCAAAAATTCTAAAAGGGAACTGGTTCTCTGATCTATTAGTATTTCTCCTGACTTTGAAGCCACCTACTTTTTGTCCTTTTTTTTTTCCAGAGAAAAGGAAAGTGTGTGGATGTGTGTGTGTGCATGCATGTGCATATACGTGAGCAAGGGGGGAGCGCAAGTGGAGATGAGTGTTAAGAAGTAAGCGGGGGAGGAATTTGAGAGGCAGGGCGGGGTGGGAGTTGTGGGGGGAAGGGAAGGAAAAAATGAAGCAAGATGGGATCGGGAGGGAGACAAACCATAAAAGACTCAATCTTAGGAAACTAACTGAGGGTTACTGGAGGGTGGGAGGGGTTAGGGATAAGGTGGCTAGGGGATGGACACTGGGGAGGAGAGGGGAGGTGCTATGGTGAGTGCTGTGCATTGTGTAAGCCTGATGATTCACAGACTGTACCCCTGAAACAAATAATACATTATATGTTAATTTAAAAAATAATAAATATTTATTTTAAAGATGGCTTTAACATTTCACCCAGCTTCACCAAAAGGTAGACAGGTTTCTTCTGCCTCTAGGTCCCTGCATCCCTTTCCTTAGTGCCTGTTTAAGTTTCAATTTTTATTTTAGCAACTCCACTGAGGTATAATTGAGATTCAAAAAGCCATGTATTTCATGGATACATTTGATGAATTGGATGTACTTAAACACCTGTGAAAGTGTCACCACAAGCAAGGGAACACACATCTTGATCGCCTCCAAAAGTTTCCTCATGTCCCATCTTTCACAGTGCTAAGAATACTTCACAGGAAACTTACTACTTCAACTTCACAAGTGCACAGTGTAGTATTGTTACCTACAGGCATTCTACTATACAGCAGTCTCTAGAATTTGCTCATCTTGTTTAAGTGAAACTTTCCATGAACACAAGGGTAACTCCCCAGGGCAAGTGGTGTAACTCAACAGAGAGCATTTGCAATAACCCAAATGTGAGAATTAAAGAAAGTGAAAGCTGAGTTTTTTTGATGGCTTGAGGTTGAGGGGGAGAATGAAAGAGAGGATGGTGTAAGGATATTGTCCAGGGTTTTGCCATGTTTCCGGTGATAGGAACCACTATGAAGTTTTAATGAGGACATAGTATGGCCAGATCCATAGGTCAGCAAGGTCATAGGTGGCAGGTGGAGGACACATTTGGAAGAGATGAGGCAGCAGCAAGGCCATGAAGAGGCTGGTGTGCAAATCTGAGTCAGAGTTACAAATGCCTGAGGGAAGCATAACTGAATTCGATATTCTAGGCCACTGTAACTCACTCATTTTGTCTGCAAGTCCTAACTACTAATAAAAGGAAGTGATTCATTAGTGTATGACTTCCTTTTAAATGGCTGCAGCAATAAATTTGAATAGCCCTTTTTAAGGCAAGAGTTGAACCATTCAAAAACTTTAACCAGTTGACAATAACTGTTCCTTGAATTTCACGGGTAGAACAGAAAATTAAATTCTCAAGCTCAACAGAAGAAAGCTGGCCCCAAAGCAGAACTTTTTCTTCCCTGAAAGCAGAAATGTCAAGTGAACATCCTGAGGTCAGTAGGAGGTTGGTAAGGCATTATTACACAGGGAATGAAAGAAAATTGGTCAATTTTGCTAATAATCAGTATTGTCTCTGGTTCAGCTATCTTGCTTCAAACTTTTAGGTGCAATTCTGTGTATAGTGAAGGAAATGATAATCCCTTATTTTTTGGAAACATGTTCTGAAGTACAGAGACCCTTACATATGCCTAGAAAAATTTTACTTGCAAATTTTCCCATTCATAAATAAAATATAGAATCAGATATTGCCTTTTCTGAATCATAACACTTATTTCATAGCCACATCATTATTCCCCCAAATCAAAATTGATGGCACTTTATACAATCCGATTCTGGATAACTTACAAACTTCTCTCTTCAGCTCTTCTCTACCATGCAAACTTTACTTGGGAAATACAGTTGCCTAGTGTCCAGCGTTTCTGACATAAGCAACGCATTTCACAACATTTCACTTGTTGACAGTGTTCTCTTACCCTTAACTTCTATTCTCTTGGTTCAACTTGTAAATTCTAGTCCTCTTGTAAGATTTTACTCATAGTTTTCTCTCCCTGAAATCTGCCTGATTTGCCCTGAAAAAATTTGTTATTTCATCTTTAGATCTGATTATTTCCCTCTTTGATGATGACACATTCTACGGTCCAAGAGGTCCAACAACTCAAGTCATACCTTGCATATATTTTTGTCTAATCATCTGTTAAAATCTATTCTCTTTAAAATTGACCATGATTATCATATGATCTCTCTGATATGAGGAATTTGAGAGGCAGGGCAAGGGGTCGTGGAGGGTAGGGAGGGAAAAAAATGAAACAAGATGGGACAGAGGAGGGAGAGAAACCATAAAAGACTCTTAATCTCAGGATACAACCTAGGGTTGCTGGGGGGGTGGGGAGGTAGGGATAAGGTGGCTGGGTTATGGACACTGGGGGGGGGGGGTATGTGCTATGGTGAGTGCTGTGAATTGTGTAAGACTGATGAATCACAGACCTGTACCCCTGAAGCAAATAAGACAGTATATGTTAATAGAAAAAAAATTTACCATGTCTGTTCTCTGCCCCTGCATAGAAACTCCTAGCCAAGGCTGGGGAAAGTCAGGTCGCAAGTCAGACTGGTGTCACTGTGCGTTGTCTCTAAACTCAGGGCCTTCAATATATATAGCATCTTCTCTTCAACTTGCTCTCCCACCCATCTCCAGGACTATTTTAAACCTCTTATACTCTCTTCAAAGATCTAATCCATATTCCCTTCCTCTTCTCTGTAGGTAGATTACCTCATACCTTACCTCAGTAAGAAACGCAGAGTCGTCAGAAGGAAACGGTCGTAACCTCCTCATATCAAACCTACAGTCTGTCTACATTCGTACCAATTATCTCCTTTCTGGTTGTTTCATTAGCGCAGCAATTTTATACCCTGACTGCCCACAGACAACAGCGACAGGGCTTTGAAAAGACACTTAACGCTTGGCCCAAATAACAGAGCTGACGATTTGAATGGTCTGGTCTGGCGTCTGGGAATCCATGTTTTTAAAAGCTCTTCAGGTGATTCTAATGTGCAGTCAGGGCTGGGAGCTGACCGACCCTGAAAGAAATTTTCCTTTCTGCTCTTGAAGGGGGCTTGTTGAGCAAGTTCTTAGATTATGTCTTCTCATACTGCATGTTAAGATTTACTCACTGCTTCTTCTCCGTGTGTAGACAGAACGTAGAGAATCATTCCCTCACATATATGTCCTTCCCTTTGACTTTGCATTTTATTCAGTCCTTTCTCATCTTTTTTTTTTTTTTTTAAGATTTTACTTATTTTTTTGACAGAGATCACAAGTGGGCAGAGAGGGGGTGGGGAGGGGGAGGGAAGCAGGCTCCCCGCTGAGCAGAGAGCCCCATGCGGGAATTGATCCCAGAACCCTGAGATCATGACCTGAGCTGAAGGCAGAGGCGTAACCCACTGAGCCACCCAGGCGCCCCAATCCTCTCATCTTAAAAATCAAGTCAAACCAAATCAACTGGTCCATCAATCAATCAAACAACAAGAAAACTTTAGATTTCGTCTTCATACCTGTGGCGGTCTGGGTTATGTGCCGGCTTGGTTAGCTGTAGCAGAAAGTTACCGGAACTCGACTCGAGGCCTGTTGTGACAGGATTGTGCAGAGGCGACTGGCGGTTCTAGTCCGCTGACTCCGTGGGGAGCTTGTTGTCAGTGTTCCGCGGGCGGGCGCGCCTAATCTCTCCAGCTGAAAGGCCTTAAAATCTTTCAAGAGTTTAGGTTCCGAAATGAAGAAGAAACACCACCTATGGACTGCGGTGTCTGCTTTCTGCCCGAGTTTCCAGTCTGCCCTGATACAATCCAAGTATTTGGATTTAATAGTATTTAAGTATTAAATAGTATAGAAAAAAGATTTACCATGTCTGTTCTCTGCCCCTGCATAGAAACTCCTAGCCAAGGCTTGGGAAAGTCAGGTCGCAAGTCAGAGTGGTGTCACTGTGCGTTGTCTCTAAACTTGCACAGTTTAGATTTAAATATTTGCTGAATCCATTCTTTAAAACTGGTTCCTGTCTCCATCACTCCTCTGAAATGCCTAGAGGAGTTAAAATTAACCTTGTTTTGCCAAACAGGTTTTTTCCTTCTATCTGGAGAGGCGTTATTTTTAACCAATACTTATTCTTGCTCTTTTGAAACTGTTTTAAATTGTGAAAAACACGATATACAAAAGAATGTGTGGTTTAAATAATAATTGCTATGCAAATTTACATATAATCACTGCACAGATAAAGAAATAGGATGTTGCTAATGTTTTAGAAATCCCGTAAGCACTATTCTCTAATGACATCTGCTTTATTCCTCCAGGAGGCAAGCTATTCTTCCTTCTGTGTTATTCAATCCTTTAATTTCCTTTTCATGCTTCTTAGAATCACATTTTTTTTTGGTAGTATGTTACTTTTTCTCCGTGTATTTGTGAAATTCATTCATACTGACAGAGTTCTTGTTTATTCATTTTACCGTCTTGCATTAATTCTGTTGCATCGATGCACCACAAAATATCCATGTCGTTGTTGGTGGATTTGGGGGCTGTTTTGAGTTGGGGGCTACAATGAATGGTACTGCTGTACGTACACTTAAAAGGAAGATATTCAAAATGTGTAGTGGTATATATGGCAAAGTCGCACACCAATCGCAAGTTGTCAAACCCAACTGAATGGAAGCTGGACCAACCAGAAACAAATTTCTCTGGTATGCTGTACCAGTATGTAGAGGCTAAATAATCACCCACAGTTGAAAATGTCTCCTGACCTACAAATTCAAGAATTTTTCTGATGTGTGGATCTAGGAGTGCAATTATTGACTAGTAAGGTATGGAAATCTTCAACATACAAGGTAAATTCTGTTTTTATTTTATTTATTTGACAGAGACACAGCGAGAGAGGGAACACAACAGGGGAAGTGGGAGAAGGAGAAGCAGGCTTCCCGCCAAGCAGGGAGCCAGATTCGGGGCTCCATCCTCTTGGGATCATGACCTGAGCCCAAGGCAAATGCTTAACAACTGAGCCACCCAAACGCCCTAATTTCTAGCTGTTTTTTAAATGGTTGTGACGTTTTGTACTTACACCATTTTATACTTAATGAGAATTCCATTTCCTCAGACTAGATTTTTCCTTCTGTATGTGCATAATATATCACTGTAATTTAAATGGAATTATCTTGGAAACGAATGAGGTTGGGCATCTCTGTTTTTTAACCATTTGGATTTCTTCTCATCTAAAGTATCTGTTGATGTGTTTTTCCTATATTTCTATTATGCTGCTTTTCTTTTACCTCAGATTTGTGTTATGTATTTTTGACACTAGTCTTTTTGTTTTTTATATCAAATATCTTTTCTAATTTTTTGACTTTCCTTGTCTTTTTTATAGTGTCTGAGGAACAGAAATCTTTATTTTTATGTAGTAGGATTTACCTATTTTTCCTTCTGGATAATGTGTCTTGTTTACAAAATCTTTTCCTCTCCCAAGTTTATGAAGTTATTGTCCCATATTACCCTCTGTATGTTTTATAAATTTGTCTTTCATATTTAAGTCTTTAAATTATATGGATTTTTATCTTTGCAAATTGTGACAGGGTCCAGTATCATTTATTTTTTTTTCGAGTGGCTACTGAATTAACTCAGGCTATTTAATTGCAACTTCATGGTATTTTGCAGACCTGCTTTACCTCCTCTGTTGTATATGTGTCCATTTAAGGGCCATTTTTTCCATTGTTCCATTTATTCTGCGTCAGTACTATATTAATAATTTCTGTATCTTTATAGTAAGTCTTAGTACCTGCTAGAAAGTATTCTTGTATCTTGTTCTTGCTTTTCAGTGTGTTCTTCCTTGGCCTTTGTGCTTCAATGTAAATTTTATAATTGGCTCATTGATTCCTCTCATATTTAAAAAATTTAATTGCATTGAATCAATGGATTTATGATTTGGGAAGAATTGCACGTCACTATTATTTTCAGTTTTTCAATCAATGAACATTGTATTCAGCTCTTATTTACTATCTTAATAAAATTTTATTACTTTCTTTGTAGAGGTCTTGAACTTCATTAATTTATTTTTAGGCGTTTGATACTTTTGATGCTAGTAAAAATAATTTATTGAATTTTCATTTTCTGATGATTTCTTGTTCACAGAGAAGAAATTTATTTCTATGTAGTTTTTATAATTAATAAGCTTGACAAATTCTCTTACATACTTTAAAACAAATTGTTGATTATTTTGGATTTTCTATACACAAAGACGTAAAATCTACAAATAATTATAGTTCTTTTCTACTTTCCCACTTTTTATTCCTTTACTTGTCTTTTTATTCTCTCACTTTGACACAGTGGCTAGAAACTCTGGTAAAAGTATTGAAGAGAATGGTGACAAAAGGCATACTTGCTTTGTTTCCCGTCTCAAAGGAAGAGCCTTCTGTCCTTTTTCTTGTTTGTTTGTTTTTGGTAGATAACATTCAGCAGATTTAAAAAGTACTGCTCCATTCCAAGAGTGCTATAAAGTTTTTATTATGAATGGATTTTGAATTTTATCAAATATTACTCAGTATCTTATGATTTTTGTACTTTAGTATATTAATGTACTAGATTTCATTAATTCATCTTCCAACATTGAAACAATCTTGTGTACATGGGATAATTCAACTTGGTCATGATTCTTATCGCTTTAATACATTTCCAGATCTTTGGATCTTGGCATATACATTATTTTTTCCTACCTGAGAATGGTAGCTTGGCCTTCTTTCTCCTTTGTCATAGATTTGTTAATTTTATTGCACTTTTCTTCAAAGAATCAAATTACTGGAAGGTCATTTTTTAGTCAGTAATCCATGGAAAAATTCTTAATTCTTAAAATGATAAAAAAAATGAAACTTTAAAAATAAAATTTTAATTTATTTGGAATTGTCATTTAAACAGAGGTAAAAGATTTCAACATTTTTACAATCATAATTTTATTATTATGTTTTGATAGAAAACTATTTTGGTTCAATATCCTATCAAGGCTTTAAACTGTAGATGTGGGGACTTTTCAGCTCTTAAAGCCTAGATAATCAACAGTCAAATAATTAATCATTATTTAATTAAAACCTTTTAGATCTGACATTATCTTCAAAAAATGTTCCAAGATATGTTTTACTTAAGAATACTATTAAAAGTTTGCCATATTAGATAATATACTTGATACTACACTTGATCTTAGCCAAAAGGCCAATAAGCAATTGTATATCAGATAAAAGTTGTCAAGTAGTGTCAATGCATTCTTAAATTTATTTATTTTTATTTTTATTTATTTATTTTTAAGATTTTATTTATTTGACAGACGGATATCACAAGTAGGCAGAGAAGCAGGTAGAGAGAGAGGAGAAAGCAGGCTCCCCGCTGAGCAGAGAACCCAATGTGGGGCTCGAGCCCAGAATCCTGGGATCATGACCTGAGCTGAAGGCAGAGGCTTTAACCCACTGAGCCACCCAGGTGCCCCTTAAATTTAGTTATTTTTAAAGAGACAAATAGAAAAATATAAATTCAAGTTAAATAAATCTCCTATACTATTTTAAGGTTAAAGAAATGATATAAACTTTCTTGCCAGAGAGAAGTTATCAAAGAATATAAGAAACCTATAAGTTCACTCAAGGATGTCCCAAACTTATTAAGAAAGGTAAATTTGAGCATTAATAAAAATAATGATTTCAGTGAATTAAAACATAAAATTTTGAATCACTAACTTCTTCTCCTGAAACCAATATTACATGTGTTAACTAAAAACTTGAAATAAAAAAAGCAAAGCAAAACAAAACAAAACAAAAAACAAACCTCAAAATACAAACAAAACATTTCAAATTTGTTTTCATCCTTGAGTTAGCAATGATAATAAAAAAGATTATTGACCATTTTTGGAAGATGATAGGGAACCATTTCTTATTTTGAAAGATGGTAAGTAAAGGAAAACTGTCCAAACTTTTCTGCATTTATCCTAACTTTCCTATACAAACCATACTACCAGGTAATCAAATATTGGTTGAGGAGAAATTTATCTTTTTCAAAGCATACCAAGAAGAAATGATGACTGAATTAGGGTATCACCATTCTGTAACATTTAGTTAATTAATGGACCTATACTAGCCATTGAGCACCAGTAGCTGTAAACAAGACAAAATGAAAGACAGCCAGACATTATATATCTCCTAATGGAAAAATATAATGCCAGCCTTTGACCTTGAACATGAATCGGGTCAGATCTGTAGGGCAAAAGACCAAGTTCCAGGCAATAAAGAGAGGAATTTGTTAACTGCACTGTGAGCATGCAATCAGCAAAAACCCATTTTAGTAAAAAGACCAGGTTTCTTCAAAATTAAGATTCACTGAAAAAGGTGGGGAGGAGACTATGTAGATTAAAAGAAGCTTAGAAAACATTTTAAAAAGAAAACAGGAAAACCACGCAAGTATTCATGTACTAAGCGGATATCAGTGATAACCCAGGAAGTAATTATCATAAATATCTGGAAGGTGGTTGCATTTAGGGTTGGGGGAGAGTTGGGGAAGAGAGGGGTAAAATGGAAGTCTTATGAGATGACTGGCAGTTTAATTTCTTGACCTGGGTGGTGGTGACAAGACTGTTTGACATATAATAATTTATTAAGCTAGACAGTTATTAATTCTGTTTTCTGTGCTGTGTTTAAAATTTATTTTTTAAACTGGGCGAATAAATGTATTTGTGATACAACTTTCAGAGAAGATGTTATGAAAAGCTCAATTTCTGTAGTAAAGTATCAATTTATCAAGTGGGTAAACACAAGAAGTCAAAGTTGACATTTTCAATATTTATTAGGAAGGCTGAGGCAACAGCCTTTTTATACAGACAGTCTGCAAAGCTATCAAGATACATCTTGTATACAATCACAAAACCAAGACATATTTTTACATAGAGTAAAACTCAAGACAGATTTACAAGCATTTTTAATACAATTCTCATGTATTTCAATTCAATTTCTACAACCTTTAGCCCAAGACTTTGTATTTGTTTGTTAGCTTTTCCAGAGAGATTTGGGTAGAACAGAAAAGAACCCATTAGCAAATCACCAACACGGCATGCAACATGTAGTTAGAAACAAGACATATTTCCAAGTACTTTATTTTTTATTTTGAAATCAATTTTATTAGATTTTTATTTTTTCAGACAAGGTTTTTTTTTTCCATTAATATCAGATGTGTTTTTGTTAGGATATTAGCACACACATTAATCAGTGGGAGCACCTGAGCACATCACCAACAATATACAGACACAATCAAACGATAATCATATTCACATGCTGAATGCCAAATGAAATTAATATTTCAACTTTGTCTATTTTACCAAATGTATAGTTATGTACAGGGTAACCACTTAAGAAAATGGTCTCGATCTACGTATCAGATAAGTAATCATTTGGTTAAACGATTTTGACTTAATGGGTACCTTTAATAATGACAACAACATGGAACATACAGAAAACATCAATGTGTCATATTCAATGAGAATATCTGTTTCACTCATTCATTTTTGTATTACATCAAAGGCAAGTAATTATTAAAGAGACAGCTCATAATGATTCGTTGAGCTTTCTTTTACTTCCATGTCAAGCTCAAAAAGACGGAAACTCACTCTGTCACATGGAGAGTTATAAACATATATATATATAGCTGTAGTTGGCTGCTTTTGGAATATTAGACATTATAGCAATGAAAATAAGCTTTTAAAAATATCATTAGTTATGATTTAAATAATAAAGTAAAAAAATACTATAAACATCTTTATGATATCTTAATGAAATGAAACATCAATCAAATAATTTCTAATAAATTGGGCACAATATAGTTTAGAATTTTATTTTACTTCACATGACCACCAACCTATTGTCACTACCACTATCACCACTACCGTCACAACCATTCCTAGTAAGTATCAATATCAGCTGGTTACCAGCTATAATAGTCCCACAATATGACTATTTTAATGTGTGTGATCCACAAAACTAATTCCACTGATATGCTGAAAATATGCATTTATTTGTATGATTAGTTATAATAGGGGCACATTAAGGAACAAAGACAATCACTGCTCCTTAGTCTTGGATACTGTTCTTTTCAACAGAAATGGTAAAGAAAGAGTTCAGAGTCACCAAAAATCTTCTTAATCTTAAGTAAAAACAGGGGGAAACACCAACTTCTTGCTTATACCATTACCTATGTCTGTAATGACCATTCTACAAATCCCCATCTTTTGTAAAAATTCACTCTGTGCTTTTGCTTCTACAGCCAGAAGTTTCTTTAGGACCACATTTTGAACCAAGAAGCAACTCCAGTTTCTGATGACTCAATGAAGTTGTGGGGAGAAATTAAGATGCTTTTTGAGATATAGGTGTTGGAATTGGACTGATCACATATGATTTAGAGATTACAAACTTTGTCATTGGTAGGATTAAGAAAAAAAAACTGATTCCAAAAAAATAAAAGAAATGAAAAAGTGGAAAATTATGTGCTGTGATATATACAAAAAAGTAAAAAACACCAAGAGCCCTATTTGCAATTAAAAAAGAAACAGCTTTGTTGTAAGAAGGGTAATCGACATCATCCAGAAGAAATGCATTTGTTCAAGGATCAGTGTTGCATAGAATAATTCCCGTACAACTTAGGATTTTGGTCAGCTGCAAACTTGGCACACTGTGGCAGGATCTTATGCTCTCTGAAGGGGGATGCTGGTGCACAAAAATGAAGCCCTGTCATTAGCTCTCTTGATTGACCTGGCCCCATCACTGGTTCCTCAGAACAAAGGGGCACTTAGAATGAAGAGACTCCTACTCTTTCAGGTCAAATAGCTACCAAGGGATGATCTGTGTTTTGGTGGCACCTCATTTGTGTTATTGTAAAAGAAATTGCAACTAGAATGAAGTCAAACTTACTGGTCATACCTCTCATGCATACCTCTGGATGTGCGTGGCTGCAGAAGAGGGTCTAAGGTGAGCCAGGGTTTCCTTTGAAGGGCGAATAACAGAACTTTTTGTGTCAGAAAGAGATCTTCCTGAATCCTTCCCTTCCCCAATGATGAGTGATATTACAAGCTCCCTAAAGTGCTCACTTCTGCTGGAAATAGCCATAGCAACCATCAGCAGATCTAGTTGTCTCTAAAAATAAAATCCTAGCAGTATCAAGTCTTCAGTGATCCCTTCCTTGTATGCTTGTTTTAGAGCTGTATCAATGGTGAATGACACTGCATTATCAGCGAGGACAGGTTAAAAAAAAATAGAGAGGGAGGAAAAGGGATTGTTTTCTTCCTTGGACTGGGGAAGAGTGAATTTGTATTTCTTCAGGAATGTAATAAAGATATATAGCCTGGAACTTATTAGAAAGTGTTTTATTTTCAATGTTTTACATTTAATCAATTCTTCTCAAATTTAAAGCATGTTTTTCTTTAAAAGTGAGAAAATTCCATATCCAAACAACGTATTTGGAGATGATTTCTTGAAATCCACTAAAACCTCACCTTTGAATGAAGAAGCAGCTTTCAAACTCAGAATGCTCTGAGAAGCAATATATTTTAAGGTAGGATATGGGAATAGTATAAGAATGGTATGATTCATTTCATTGATAATAACCCAGTTTGCAAATCATTTTGATTTAATTCTTCACCTTTTCTCAGGTTCAATTCAAGGTTGTATTTTAAAGAAAAACCATTAGTTTTGGACTGAATACACTTCTTTTATCCAAGTCAATGCTTACCATCAGTATGGAGGATGTTTTTGCATATGAAATTTGAAGAAACAAAGAGCTGCATAATAATTATTCCTCACTTTATGTATAAAACTATATCTGAAAATGTGCTTTCTTTTTTTCCTTACCGTTCACTTGGTTTGATCATCCCAACATCCCATTAGGAAGGCCAAGAATATGTAATTATTTTTATCCTACAAATAAGAAACTGGGGAAAAATGACTTTAAGTGACATGTGCAAGGTGGTACAGTCAGTGGCAGGACCAAGGCAGAAGCCAGGCTTTTCATCCCAGCCGAGTGCATTTCCTACAACTCCAATCTACTTCCTCTGTCTATACTATTGGTTGATGTAGAAGAGGATGCTGCATTTTAATGACTTGACATTGGTCTCTTTATTCTGTACTAATAAAATAGCTCAAGTTATATTTTAATCTCAATATAATGTTGACTTTCACTTATTTTCCCCAATATTGATGAACTTGATCACCACGATACAGTCACTAATGGAGAAAAATGGAGCAATAGGGAGAACATGGGTTTGGTGTCAGGGTTTTCATCATATAATCAGTGTGCAAAGGACAAAAGAAGCATCATGGAAGAGCAGGAAATGACACCAAGTTAATTAATCCATGTCACAGATTAATATGATTTGTTTGCCAGAGGAAGAATTTTCTCTTTCAATTTCAAAGGAAATATGTGGAATAACATTTATTTGCAATTCCACAAAGATCAACTTTTCAGGCTTCCTAGAACATACCATTTTAATCTATGTTCTTTGGTATGTACGTTGAAAATGTATCAGCTTAATGGTCAGTTAAGGAGATTTTGATGTCTTCAGCCAAGGTTCCAATATTTTTGTGGGGCAACATTCAATGTGAGCCAATCATGGCCTTATTTCTAGATAAATGTAATCCCATTTCCACTTAGTATTATCTTTGCTCTACATCATTTCAAATTATACAAATGTGCTTTTACAACATGAATTCCAAGGTTGGTATGTTCTTGCTTGTAACATTTAGACAGAGAAAAAATCTAAAAGCCATAATTTCTCCATCTCCAGTACCCTTTCCCTCTGAACACAACCACCTCACTTCTAGTTTTGAATGCATACCACAGTTATATCCTATGTCAGAATCTAAAAACAGTAAGTCATCTGAGAAAATAAGATGAAGAAAGATCTTTAGACTCCTGAAAGCTGAGATTTGTTACATCAGTTCTTTCCCTTCCACCAAGGTTCTTTTGCATAAATGATGAACTTTGTCTTGCATCAGGAACCATATTAATATTCGAGCAGCTGCCTATAGCTATAGTTCAACTCTGCTCAAAGATTTGTGCCTTAAGTAATCAAAATAGCTCTCACTCTTTTTCTTGGAGCAATCCAAGGACTCAAAGCTCTTTTTATGGGGTCTCCAATATAGGAACTTTTCAAATTTTCTTTCTGTGTTCCACAACAAAACATTCACCAAGCTTTAAGTATGTGTTTGCCTGTGGCTCCTCCTCTCACGTTTAGCCCTAAAAACATTGTAGAATCATATCCAACTCAAGTCTTGATTTGAAATTATTTAGAGCAGTTTCTATACCCTGAGCAGACACATTTCTTCAATGGGTTTGAGTAGGACTGACCAAAAGTTTGTGCCAGTTGACTATTCTTTTTCTGAGATCCACTTTGTCAAGCCAGATACAGGCTTCGCCAATCAAGGTCTTTTTCATAAACTTCCCTCCATTAGAGAAAAGTAAAATCTAGAAAAAATAGCCAAAATTATATATACTTGCATATATTTTTCAGTCTTTTTAAAGGACACTTGATCATCAAAGACATAACACAGGCAAGAAAGGGTGAGGAGAAGTAGCAGCTATACGTGTAAGAGAACTAATCCTTAAGATATCCTCAAAAGATGTGCATAATATTAATTAATTCACACCAGCCTTTCCCAAAGGAAAAGACACAACCTGGAGGAGATGAGAATTTTAGATGACATGCATTAGCAGCTAATTCTGACTACATTTATGCTTACACGAATTTGGAAATTTGGAAAGTTTCTCAAAAGAATTTTGCTAGGTACATTTTCTGCTAGTTTATGAAATGCTAATTCAAATACAAAATTATTTGAGTGCTGAATAAATAAGAGCTCACGAGGCAGATAAAATGCAACATTAATTTTATTTAACATTCATTTACTGGTGATTTTACTATGGTATGCTCTTCCAAGATGATATGTCATATGTAGGAATTAACGTTAGCTGAACTGCCATAGGATCTCTGATTCAAGACATTTTTTTTTCTTAAAGAAGAGTTGAAAGGAAGGTGGAGAGCATTAGTGGTGCTAACCAATGATCCTTGACAATTCTCTCTGTTTTTAGAATCTCCTTTAGAGAATTCATCTTCATTCTTGGTTAAACCTTACTTTTATGTTTCTGACTTAAAATCTGCATTTCTAGTTATGACTATCTCTTCTGGACTCTGGTTTTGGGATTTCAGATGACAATGTAGGTTTTCACTTGGATCCTGCTTTCTCATCAAATGTATCACTTTCAAACAAATATGAAATATTTCTTTCTCCCTCGAGGTCCCCTCTCCAACTACTTAATCTCTGTGGATGACACAGTTGTTTATACAGACTGCAAGGCATCCTTTACTTTTATTATTATTATTATTATTTCTTTCCACTCTAATGTCTGTCAGTGCTCACAGTTTCAAAACACAGTTTTAGCTTGGTAATATTTCTTATATTTGTCTTTAGTGTAGGCACTTAAGTGTCAATATCATGGTCTTCTTCTTCCTCTATTTTTTCATCTCTTTCCTCCTACCTCCTTTTCCCTCTTTCATTCCTTGTCCCTACATCTACTGAAGACACACACTATGTACCAGCCTTGTATGGGGCTGTAGAAAAAGAGCAATAGAAGCCAAGCCTTGCCCCAGAGAAGAGGAAGGTATGGAGGCAGTGACAGGTAAGTAAATAAATGATTGTACAGCACAGATTAGGCTTGACAGCCCAGTAGGTTAAGCAAAATGTCATGTGAATAAGGTGTGATGAATTGTACCTGAGAGCCTCGGTAAAGGGCTGAGTTTACATTGAAAGATTGTGGGCCAGTGGGATGAGTGGGGAGAGATGGAGAAGAATACTGAAGGGGACAAAAATAGGAGCAAAATATTGGAGGTTTAGCCTGATTTGCAAAGATTGTGATGTGACTGGAGCATAGAGTGTGTTGGGAAGTATACAAGGATATGAAATTAAATCAGTACAATTAGAGCTCACCTTAGACGAGTATGAATGAGGCAAGGTATTGGTGAGTCACTGAAAGGTTTTAATGGAACGTGCTAGCCAGTGTTGTTATCTATCTATCTGCCTACCTATTTTTAATTCAAGTATACTTAACATGCAGTGTTATATTAGTTTCAGGTGTACAATATAATGATTCAGCAGTTCTATACATTGTTCAGTGCCCATCACAATCAGTATACTCCCATCCCCTTCACCTATTTCATCCATCCCCCACACCTTCCTAACCAGTGTTTTTAAAAGATACCTCTGCCAGCTGTGTGATGGAATGAATTAAGAGGGTAAGACACGGATGGCAAGGAGGGCGGGTATACTGCTAACATGATCTGAGTAACAGAGATGAGGACTCAAAGAGGATTAGTGGCAGTGAGCATGGAAATAAATCTATATAAAATAAACTGAGTGATCAGAATAGAGAAGACTTGGTAGCTAATTGGATGGGTGAGTGAGCTGTGGAATTCTAAAGGGCCCCTGGAAAGACACCTCTAAGAAGTAATTAACTTGTAAAATATCACATACTGTATGATCAGTAAACACATGTTAAATAACTGAATGGAAAAAAATCCTGTACGAACAAAAGTTTTAAAATAGTGGCAGTATAATATAGAGTTACCTGAAGAGAATGCCCAGCAGGACTGAGGCTGAATCTAAAAGTTTCATTGAACGAAGGCTCTCTATCATGTCGGCATACTCTTGTTTTTTTCTTGATCACCTTTTTCTGGGTAGAGATGTTCATCACATATATTTTTACATATAAATCTGAAAATAAGAATTCAGCTTGTGAAGTGTCCATGACTCATACAATTTTCTATTGAAAGAATTACAATTGTACACTGGGAGCTCTCCTATATTTTACACAAAACCAGCAGATTGTGCTTGATTTGTTTCAGACAACATAAATTGATTAAAAGATACACCAATTTTCTTAGCAATTCAGTTTTCCTGTTGCATGGTAAATACATTACTTAAGTTTATGTGTTGAGAAATTTAGCCAAAAAAGTAGTAAAATATCAACTTGTTCTGTAGAAGAGAAATTCTTTTATTTTTTTTAAGATTTTATTTATTTATTTGAGAGACAGAGGGAATGAGCAGTGGGGAAGCACAGAAAGGAAGAGAGAGAGAGAGAGAGAGAGAGAGAGAGAGAGAGAGAGAAGCAGACTCCCTACTGAGCAGGGAGCCCAACAGAGGGCTCACTCCCAGGACCTGGAGATCCTGAGCCGAAGGCTTAACCAACTGAACCATCCAGGTGCCCCAGAAATTAATTCTTATTTTCCATTTTTCAAATATATCTTGTGTACAGTCCACATTTTACTCTATATTTTTCAGATTATTTAGGAAATATTCCTACAGAATTCCTAGATATATGACACAGCTCATTATCATAAAATTAGATACCTGGTAAGTGATCGGGAGATTTAAATTTATAGGTGATATTTCTGCACTGGAGAATCTCAACTATTAGTTGTTCACCATCTGTCTTCATTTCCTTCTTCAATGCAATCTTGATCTCTCCCATTACCTGAGTTTTGACTGAAAGAATTTAATAAAAGTGTTAAGGAATATGAAATAACTATTGTTTAATTCAATCATTCATTCATACATTTATTTATTGTTTATCAAGTGCGGAACACCTTACTGTATCCTGTGGATACACAAATGAATAAAATACAGTCTGAGCCCATAAGAGGCATAAGATCTCTTGGAGAGACTGATAAATTATACACTTTCAGCAAAGTGTCTTAATATAATGATAGGCTAGTAAACAGGGAGGTATGGAAGAAATTTGAGTCAATAAGTACTATTTAACTGTAGATTATTTGGTGAAACGAGGAAACAGATTAGACTACAAGAAGACAGATATCCACAAAAATAATATAATTTTAATATAATCTATAGAAAATCAGTCATGTGAAATACAGGAGTCGTTTGCTAACAATTGCTCATTACCAGGCTTGCACAAGAACATTTGCTACCACAACTAAAGTCATTATATGTTCTTTCTACTTCCTTTCTTTTCCTTTATAAAAGAAATAGCCAACAAGAATATAGCGATGAAATTGCACAAGGGAAAATACCATGAGTGACTAAAATGAATCCAGTGTATTTCTTTCAAGAGTTTATCTTGGCTCTTTGTTATCACTGAAGAAGCCATTCATGCCCAGTCATGTTCTTTAATGATTCACCCTTTCCCCTATCAGTTCATATATGCACCCACTCCAATCACCCACAAGTATTTTATTTCCTATCCTACCCTGAGATAAGTACTCTGTTAGGAAAAATGGTTATTAATGGTGAACCAAAACATATATGCTTATCGGTTTTACAGCTTTTCCACCTAGCTGTGGGAGGAAAGACTTAATGATCATTTTCATCAATAAATGTAAAATTAGAAAAAGCAAAAAGGTAATGAAATACAAGAGCATGGTTCCAAAAAAGCCTGTGGAAGTATCGCTTGAGCTAAAACCAGAAGGTGAGACAGAGTTAACTAGTTGAAATAGATTAAGAACATGATGCAGAGACGGAACATGTGCTCACAGGAGGGAACATTATGGGACTGAGGAACTAAATGTATGTTCATGTGATTATAACATATTATTAATTGGTACCATTGGTACCATGTTAAGAATTTGGTTTTTATATTAGGACAGTAGGAACCAATTAAAGGTTTTTAAGTTTGGATATAGATCACTTGTTCTCAGACATCTTGGTTTCAGACTTCTTTTACACTCTTAAAAAATGGAGAGTCCTCAAAGAACAATTGTGTGTATTATAGCTATTAACATTAGAAATTTAATATTTCTAATTAAAATACAAAATTAGATATTCTAGAATATTTATTGATTCTACTAAAATGACAATAATATACTTATAAATAAACATTTTAATGAAAAATAACCATATTTTCCAAAACAAAAACATAATGAGGAAAGCTGTTTCATATTTTTTCAAATTTCATTAATGTTTTGCTTAATAAAGGACAGCTGGATTCTCATATCTGTTTCTATATTAAATCCAATTCAATTTGTTGTTTTAGTTGAAATATATGAAGAAAGTCTAATCTCACACAAATAGTTGGAAAGGAAGAAGTATTTTAATGTACTCTTTAGATAATGTTAGATAACTAGAATTTGACAAGTGCTAATTTGTGGAATCTGAAATCGTATCAATGGACTTTTGAGCTTTTTGAGCTGTTACTTTAAAATATACCAGTCTATCCTGCATTTTTTTTTATCTTGCATTTTGAGTGGCTCTTTTAACTATGCCTGACTTGGTAACAATATATTGTTCATTTTGGAAAATACTGGTTCACTGAGTTAGGCAGGTCTTGTTGATACATTTCATAAAATATTTAAATTACATGTATTAATATCACCACCAATATCATCAAAAAAGTCTTTGAATATTGAAAAGCCTCCAAGCTCAGGAAGGCAGATACAAGTTTTCCAAAGTTCTGCTTTTATTTAAAAGCTGAATTTTAGGGGCACCTGGGTGGCTCAGTGGGTTAAGCCATTGCCTTCAGCTCAGGTCACGATCTCAGGGTCCTGGGATCAAGTCCCACATCAGGCTCTCTGCTCAGCAGGGAGCCTGCTTCCCTCTCTCTCTGCCTATTTGTGATCTCTCTCTGTCAAATAAATTAATAAAATCTTTAAAAAAGCTGAATTTTATCACTGGAAACTATCATCACCTGTTTTTCTTAAAGTGACAAATTCACTTTGTTAATTGTTGAGAATAAGTAACATTTGTCTATCAGTTATTCTTTTTAGCAAAAATTATATTTCTTATTAAAAGGCTAGTTCAGCTTGCAAATAAAAAAAATACACAAACAGGTTTCTTCAAGTCAATTACCTTAATTTGGTAGGCAGCAAAGTGCTTTAGGTATATTTCACATTTCGTCACAGAGAATTAGAAAGACATGTACTTAAGGGTCTAGGTTTAATAACAGTAATTCCAACCTTCTAATTAAGGATGGTTTTTTTTAAAAAAGATTTTATTTATTTAAATAAATAAAGAGAGAGAGAGAGGAGGAGGAGGAAGCAGGCTCCTTGCTGAGCAGAGAGCCCTATCTGGGGTTCAATCCCAGGACCCTGGGATCATGACCTGAGCCGAAGGCAGAGGCTTTAACCCACTGAGCCACCCAGGCGCTGCAAGGATGGTCTTAAATGAAGCTGACATTTTCCTTGTGAGTGAGTGGTGGTTAAAAATAAATAAATACAGTTATAGTTTGGTGTCACTGCCTTGTTTTGTGCCAAGTCCCCAGTAGTTTACAGCATCATTGCTTTTGCATTATCAAGGTAAAGTTCAACACAGTGAAAAGGTAAATAATATCTTAGTATATTTTAAAAAATAATTTTTACCTCGTGTATGCATATAAACAAAATATAGAATACAGACTATAGTTGAGTAATCTTTGAGAGGAAGGTAAAGTAACAAAAGCATTATGTGCAAAATTGTAAATATATTAGATGGTGGTTATTTAATTCTTTTGACTGAATTTTGTCACATTTTGGGGACTTGTTGTTTTGATGAATTTCTTTTCTGGATCAAGTGTTTGATTAAATTAATTTAACTTTTTATGCCTGGATGTACCCAGACATGTTGAGAAATAGCTATTAATACCAATAAATAAGGTCCAAAACTACAGGAAACCATCCTCTACACTGAAACACAAATATTCTGGATATAATTACATCACAATAGTTTAACAACCAATGATTGTAGATACTTCACAGCAGTTAGATGTGAACTTTACCCTCAAGAAACTCAAGAAAATAAATTGCAAGGCAAGGATTTTATACACAGTTTACCTGTCTTTCAAGTAGTAAGCCTATAGTTTTAAGCATAGAGGAACTCAGGAATTCTATAAAAAATTGATTTTCTGAGAGATTCACCAGGGATGCATTTCATTAAGCCAAAGAGATAACTAGAGAAACTTCAGCACAAGGACTGATGCTGATATTTAACATATTTAACTGTAGAGCTAAAGCAGGAGTGAGGACACAGGTGGGTGGGAGAACAGCATTTGTTATGTATTCTGGCAGTATTAAGAATAAAACTAAAAATAGATGGATGCAGAAGGGAGAGAAAGGGAAAAGTAGAGTGAGATTATTGATTTTTGTATAGGTAATAGGTACATTACAAAGGATGCAATTTAAAATTGGTGAACCAGATAGTAAATGGTGAAGTAAGAAGAACAAGACTTATAAATGGTATATATATATAAATAAAAAGGAAATCATTAAAACAAAGATACAAATCTTAATTACAGATTTTTTTTCAAATTAAAGACACCAAATGGAAAAAGAAATATAATAAACGAACACAATAATTATAAAACAAAACACAGAGTTGCTATCAAACATATCTGTCATATCCATAAACATGACTAGACTTGGCTAGCCTATTTTTCAAAAGACTTTCAGTTGCTTACTCTATGATAAAATTTAGTTTTGGTTCAAATAGTGAAAAATACATCAACCAAAACCATACCAGGTATATGGAAATGATAAGAGAGTAAGGGTTGAACTGTTATTATCAGACAATTTAATTTAGGGCACAAATCAGTAAATAAGACAAAAAGGGGCATTTGATCAAGCTAAGGATAAATAATTCCTAATGAAGATATAACAATTATAAGATGTATGTACCACTTAAATAAGACCAAAACTACAACATGACATATAAAAGTTGTAAGGAGATGAATGAGAATAATAGTAAAAGACTTCTATACAACACTTATAGTACAAGACAGGCCATGTAGACCAAAAGAAGCAAAGACATAGAATATTGAGGCATTATAGTCAATAAAGCAGATCTCATCTATATTTATTAAATATCACACCCTGATAATAGAGAATATATATTTCTTCTCAGTTATATATGGAACATTCCCAAAATTGATCACATACCGAGTTACAAAGGAGATATCAGTAAATTCTATAAAAGGAAGGTATTACAAACATTGATCACACACAAAAAGCCTTCAATTGAATAATTCTTGGGTGAATGGCAAAAATACAATGAGAAAAGACAAGAGTTCTGAAAAATAATGATAATGAAAATAACACTGTGTCAGAGTCTATAAGAGTTAAAGTAATGTTGAGAGGAAAATCTCAACTTTAAGATTGGCAACCCTGGGTCATCGCTCAGAAGATCTGAGAGTTTCGGTAGAATCAGGAAAAATGTCCTAGGCTCCCCATTTCCTGGCACTCTAAGATGAAGTAAGTGAAAAACCCAAAGCCGAGACTATCTTCTGGGAATAAGACGTATCTTGGCTTGGTGGAGTGAATGCCAGCATTAAAAACCACATTTAATCAAATTTTTAAAAATAGAGCAAAATCTCATCAACCAGGCCAGCAAATTTATATGTGAATCAACACTTGGTCTTTCCTCCAAAGCCATACAGAAGTGGAAAGAACACCATCTCTCAAACCCATAGCTGGGATGGAGGGGGAAAAAGTGGATTCTAACTATACTGGTAAGGAAGGAGCCACAGAAAATTCACTCCCACTATTCTGAGCCAAAACAAGTTGTGGACAGAACTGATAGTAATGAGTGTGCAGGAATAAAACAGGAGATTTTTTTCTGGGAGAAATTCACTTTCATGGGTCATATTTCTCTTTTACAGCCCTTAAAACCCCACACACTAAGCATGTGGTATTTGTTTTGTTTGCCACCTTCTCCTACGGGAAAAAAGGTAGAATTAAGCTTGCTAATTACAGTGCTCAAATCATCACATTGCCTGCTTCTTTCTTGGAAGGTTAAATTCACGCTCTTCACAGTATGGTACTTGTGAAGTTCTTGATAATTTTTTCCTGTTGGAAGATTGTTCCAGCTTGCTTTTTAATGTTTCTATTAAAGGAAGAAATGGACATGCCCGCTGAGATCACGTTGTGAGTCCTCACTGTCCGTCATGTCTGCCCTTTCACACGTTCACCTGGAGCAGCCACTAGATGTCGACAGACACCTCCCATGCACTGTCGCCACAAGGGGGCAGCAGCTCCAGATCAATAGTCAATCCTACTCTGGAGAAGACATTTGTCCTACAACAGGATGCATAACCATGATTTGAGACTAGAAAGAAGGGGAAAAATAGAAAGAAGAGGAAGGGATGAAGGGATGTTGGGAGCATAGTTCAAAAATGAGATGACAAAAATGGGGTTACAGTGCTAAAATACAAATATTTGTATTTGTATTTTAAGACTTTTAGTGAATTAGGAACACCATGGAAAAAAGTTGAATAAGATAGAAATCAATACTACTCACAGAGAGCAAAGAAAGGCTTAGGATACTACAGAAAGGAAAACAGAGAAAAGAAGGCAGAAAACAGTAATAGATATGTGGAACTTAGAAATATGAGGCAATATAATTGATGACTCAGAAAAAGGAAATTCAAGAGACTAGAAAAATTGCATCTACTTAAAATATAAAGGTATTTATCTGAAGTAACAGAAGAGTAAACCTGTGGATCAAAAAGAGTATCCTGTATTCCTGGAAATATTGATTAGGTGATACACTGATATATCCCTATTTAAGCTACTTCAAAAATATAGAAAACATTTTTAAAGGGACCAGGGGAAGAAGTCCCCTGAATGAGTACACTGATAGAAAAGAAAAAAAGTAGCTTTTCAATAATATTTAAAAGCCTGTGGCAGAGGAAACAGAGGTTATACTAATGAGAGAAAGAAAGGAAGGAAGGGAGGGAGGGAGGTTAGATGGAGGGAGAAGGGTAGGAGGAAGGAGGGAAGAGAGGAGGAAAAAAACTTAAAGATGAAATCAAAGAGGAATGTGGAAGAAAGTGGAAGTGTGCTGATTTCCTTTAAGCAGAGAGTTAATGAAATTTAAAATTGAAATATGGTACTGAAAATCATAATTGCTCAATTTCCTAATAGTTTCAATTTTGCTTCTTAGACTTACAGAGATCTTTTATAAATGAATAGGGTAAAATATTTATTGAAATTAAACTATTCCATTGTTTTCACCATGATCTATCTCCTTCATTAAATTAAAAAAAAACAGTATAATCATTTTTTGACAAAGACCATGAATAATTGAATTCTATTAAAATTGTTTGTGTCCTTCTATCTCTTTAGCTGAAGTGCTCCAACAAAGTATAAGTGTCAAATTGACTTATTTTTATCTTGCACAGCTTTCTTCTTTCACACTCTCTGTGCTTTATTCTCCATTAAGATATGCAGTGCTCTTCTCACTTTTTTCCTCAGAAAAAAAAGTGTGTGTGTATATATATATGTGCATATATATATACACACACATTATCTTTGAAAAACATGTGTAAGTCATTTATACACATGCTCTATCTATACCTCCATCTGATTTATATTTTTAGAGAAGAGCGTTTTAAGAAAGCATGACCATTAACAGAACACAATAATTCCTTCACAACAAGAAATAAGGTCAATATAACCCCCATTTTACAGGTATGAACACAGTGGCTTAGGTGTTTTAAGTAATCGCCAAATGGCTAAGGGTTTCAGGCAGGACTTTAATCTACATCTTCTGATTTTCAGTCCAGCGCTCTATGCTCTCATGAAAATGTTGTAATTTCTTATATGGTTCTTACACTTACAGTGATGAGCACTGAGTAATGTGTAGAATTGTTGAATCATTGCAGTGTACAAGCAAAACCAACATAACACTATGTTAACTATACTTCTAAATAAATACATAATTAAACAAACACATGTATGAATAAAATAATGTTTTGGTTTTTGGAGAACAGAATTGCTCCACACCCAACATGGGACTTGAACTCAGAACTCTGAGATCAAGAGCCACATGCTCTATCAACTGAACCAGCCAAGCACCCCATACTCTGGGTTATTAAAACCATAGCTAGGGGGTGACTGGGTGGCTCAGTGGGTTAAAGCCTCTGCCTTTGGCTCAGGTCATGATCCTGGGATTTTGGGATAGAGCCCCCCATCAGGCTCTCTGCTCAGCGGGAAGCCTGCTTCCTTCCCTCTCTCTCTCTCTGCCTGCCTCTCTGCCTACTTGTGATCTCTCTCTCTCTCTCTGTCAAATAAATAAATAAAATCTTTAAAAAAATAAAATAAAACCATAGCTAGAAGTTATTGTCCACATGTATACATTATGTCAATTACATGGGTTGTTTATATTAAACAACAAAATGGCAACAACTAATTCCTGAAATATTCATAATTGTATGAGATCCTATGGAAACCATTTGAACATACAAAATTATTTTAAAAAGTGACTATGGATTGACAAAATCTTTTTTTAACATTATCGGTATCTGAAATACGAAAGGGCACAATAGTGTAAATCGAGGTTTACTCTTCCTCAGAATTCTAAGAAATCTATAGCAATCTGAGCAGCTTTTGCCAATGCAAGACCATTTTAGGCAAAAAGTTTCTTTAGAGGCATTTTTTAGTAAAATGAAAAAGAAAAGAAGGAAAAAGGGCGCTTGTAAAAGTAAAGTTTGTGTAAGGGAAAAAAAAGCATAGAATGAATAAAATTCTCATTGACACTTCAGTTTTCTTGCAAATTGCCATTAATAAACACTATGTACCAATGCCTCAGGTCACGGGTACTGGCTAGTGAAGTCTGAATTGGTGTTAGTAGGATATATATTTAGCCCTGAGAGTCTGTCACCTCGAAATTTGTTACTTAGCTCCTATCACCCCATTCCGAATCTAAGCAAAGTCTAAAGTGGAATTAACGTGGAGTTCAAAACCAGGAAATCTGGATGGCAGGCTGGTCATTAAATAACTCTGTGTTGTACTTCCTCATATTGTAAGGTGATGGCATATAATAAGATCATTTATGAACTATTTACAAGTTCTCAGTTTTATAGGATAATAAATTTGTGAGCATTTTCTGATATTATCTAAATATGATTTAGTCGTGGCCCTTTACTAAACATCTTTTATTCTAAATAATATTTTCTGTTTACTCAGGATTTCTAAACCTAGCCATTACAGAAAGTCTTATTAATGTCATAACACCTGTTAACAGCCAAAATAGTGATGTATTTTCCCTCGTGTATAGTTGTACTTTCTTTTCTTTCAATTGTTTCTATTCTCAGTTTCAAGTCTAAACAATGAATTTTTTAAATGCCAGCATAATAAATACATTGTTTATATATATGTATATATATATAGTAATATCTATATATTGTTAGCACAGTGCTTGAATGATAGTTACTCGATGAGCATTTATTTTTCTTCTGTCACAACAATGATACAATGAAGGATCAGTTCTAGAAGAGACAGTTTACACCTCACCAGCAAATCTATACCCTTTGGTCAATTGCTCAATTTATTGAGAGTAAAGTAACAAAACAAAACATCTCAAGATATTCATATGAGTCAATACTTTTAAATAGAAATTTTTAAAAAAGAGAGTCCTTTTTCCACTTTGTTGAGCTTGTTAGAGAGAGAAAGCAAGCTCACTGTAATTTGTTCTATTCACCACCCTGTCTCTGTAATTTCCAACCAGGTATATTAACCCCACCCTACAGTCCATAATAATTTTACCTTCCATGTTGAAATTATATCTCTTTCTTCCAAAAATTCAAGGCGCTACTTGATAATTTATTTGTGACCTAGTACTCAATAGTGATCTGTAACTGGCACTTCTCTTTTCTTTACCCCATGTCTTGAAGTAGCAGGGAAAGCTACTAGATCTTTCACTAGGTCTGGTAACCTTATTTGCATTGAATGTTCTTTCCTGGCAAATCATTGTTTCTCAAGCCATTGACAGGTTTTAGACTGAATTCTCAGAAACATGTCTTCTGAGCAAAGGTTCTTACCTCTTACCTCACTAGTAGGATTAAATAGAAGGGGTGAAAAACCACAGGTTTTGAAGATTTATCCTGGTAATTTAATGTTTGAAAGAGGGAAGCAAAAATGGAACTAATTTACTTAATTTTACAGTGTATTAAACTCAATTCCTATTACCTTCACTGTAAGATCTCATGAAGTTGACTCAACTCATCATCTTGCTCAGACAACGAAAATGACACCATGTAGCCGGCTCCGTTGGTTGCCTGACAATTTTCCACCTCTATCTCACAGATGACTATAAACACGTAGATCTAGAACTTTCTACTAACACATACTATAATAAAGAATTAGAGAATTTCTGAGACAGGATTTGTAAAACACTTTGTGATCAGATGTAAATACATAAATTTTTTTACAGTGAATTCAATGGACTTAGTTTTCAAGAAAAGATGGTTCTTCAAACCAAACATATCTCCAGAAATGCCATTTTCTACTCACAGTTTAAGTACACACTAATCCATAATCAATTATAATGCTCTGAATGAAGAATACCAATTATATAATGCAAACTTCTGTCATAATATCTCATTTTTCCTCAAGCATGTGAAATAGATATATTACTAACTTCACTTTCAAGAAAGGAGACTGAATTTTAGGTACACTAATTTGCCAAAAATCACATAGCTAGATTAGATGTTTCCAGCAAGATAGTCCAAGATTATTGCCAAAATGGTCATAATCCATTACGTGATAGTGATTGTGTGCCAAAATCTTGTGCATGCTTGTGAGCACACATGGGGAGGGGCAAAGGGACCTGGGGATTGAGGGGACTCAAGATATATGGGGAAGTTATCTTGGAAAGACAAGGAACAGTCCAGAGAGGGAATAAATGCTTACTAATTTCCTATCCAAAGCCTTAATTTATGAACTAAACTTCTTATTACATGTGTAGGGAATTACAGTTAATTTGAATGGCAGCAACAATGTTTTTGATTTATTGAACAACTCTTGTGTTTTTATGTAACACTCTACAGCCTTTAATTGCAAGAACTGTGCCTTATTTAAACCCTTATCTTTCCAGCCCATAGAAAAGACATCCAGTCCCTATTAGACACTTAATGAATGAATTTATAAAATATCTCACATCCTTACAGCAAACCTATAAGGTAAATATCATTTCCACACGCATCTGAAGAAAGAGATTTCTTAGGTCTGACTCAATCTTCCCTCTAAAGTAGGCTGAGGCCACCAAATTGAGATATTCTTGGATTTTTCTTCTCCTATAGTTTCACCCAAAATAAATGCTTTTATGTCAGTTTATGAATTTCATTCTCTGTTTACGTATATATCCAAGCCTCTATTATTCAAAGCTATGTGGTGACATCCTAATACGTTTTCATGTCTCAGAGCTTAGTGGGGACTCAGGGAGGAGGCATTTTGTTATGTTTTCATTAATTTTTTTCCATGGGAGATGAGTTCTGTAAGCTTTCATTAAGTCCTTTGTTTGAAATAACCCAGATTCAAGGAGATATTTTATACAATAAGGCAAGCTTTCTGGCCTAATATGATTTAAGAGTTCTATGAAAGTAGGACAAGCCTGCACATTCTCTCTGTGTTCTGTTACATAAAGAAATTCTTTCTTTCTGAGACAAAGCCAGAAAGAACATAATTTTAGGAGGAAAAAATAGATTTTTTTCTGATTGATCTTCAGTGTTTTTGGCATTTTTTTGTCCTTTTGGTACATGTTTCTTAGTATTCATTTCACTGTGACTGAAAATAACCAGAGCTCTTTTTAAAAATGTTTAATAGAAATCTTCCTATTATCTTGTATGAGACAAAAAAAAAATAGAACTTTTGCTATTAGAAAAGAAAACCTGACACTTAAATGGACATCACATTTAAACTGTTTGCAGTTTTGAAATTACTGTCCAAAAATCTCACGAAAACAAATCCCAGGAGGAGTGAAGTAGGAGAGCTCGTCAATGGAGTAAGTAAGGTTGGTGAAGTTCTTTTTCAGAGGGGAGTCAAATTTAAGAACACCAGCCTGGCTTCCTGAGTCCACAAGACCTTGGCTAGACTCTCATCTACCTTGTAGACAAAAAGATGAAGTTGCTTGACCTTTGATCCTAAAGTAGGCATGTTAAACCCCCAAGAACAGTGGTGGATCTATGTATATTCTCCCAATACAGAGAAACATTAGCATCAAAGAGTAATGAATTTGGAAAATAAAACCAGATAATTAAATAATGGTAGGGAAGCCAGGAGCTCCTGTGAGGAAAAACAGTTTTGTTTGTATAAGAGTGTGAAACTACCGAGGTGCCTGGGTGGCTCAGTTGGTTAAGCGACTGCCTTCAGCTCAGGTCATGATCCTGGAGTCCCGGGATGGAGTCCCACATCGGGCTCCCAGCTCCACGGGGAGTCTGCTTCTCCCTCTGACCTTCTCCTCGCTCATGCTCTCTCTCACTGTCTCTCTCTCTTAAATAAATATATATATTTTTAAAAGTGTGAAACTACCAATTAATCACAGAACAACTTCTGACTTCTCACAGGAGTGGAAGGTGACCAGGAGGCCAAGTAACCTCTGAATAAACCTGTGACTAGCACCCAAGGTGTTAAAGGAAGGTCAGTAGATTATGGCAAACGTTTAGGTTGTTGGCCCACCAAGTTATTTATGTCATCTCTCTCTTTGTTCTTGAATCAGTCCTAACTCCCTTAACATGGAGTCATTTTTATTCTCCTTTCAGTTTTCACTGGCTCTTCAGTTTTTCACTTTTTTTTCCCCCTACTAATGGAACATATAGGAAGATACTATAAAAGTCTTCCTTGATCCTATTTTTTTCCCAGACATCACTATCTCCTTTGTGGTTAACTGCGACGCAAGTGAAAAGAACAAACTAGAATTCCACCTCAACTATTTATTCTCAACCCACTTTTGCTAGATTTTCTTTTATGTCTCTCCCTTCTTCATTAGTCTTATACTGCTTTGCCCAGAGAAGAACCCTTGAACTCTGTCACCTGGATTTCCTCATCCTACACTTCCTCTGAGGTTTTAGCAATGAGGAGTCAGCAGGCTGTGTGAGGGTAGGAGGACAGAGGCCGAGTTATTTATTGCTTTTGACCCATCCTCATTTGCTGGCTTGATTTGCAGATACTGGTGCCTTGCTACAAAGACGGGAGCTCCTGCCCAGAATCTCTTGTATCATGGCGGTCATTCTTGCTGGGTTCTGGTGACAGACACCCTCCTTGCACCTCGTTCAGCTCAGGGGTAGGAGTGGCTTTTTCTTGTGGCCAGTCCTTTACTCTTTCACCTTGCCTTGGTGGGTTCCCTTAACCTCTCCCACTTTGTACAAGTCTTTTCATTAAACTCTTTTAACTATACCATTTGAATGTGTCAACTGCTTCCCTCAGGGCCTCATGGCACATCAGTTACTGCAGATTAAGTTAGACCATAATCCAGGGTTTTGTTGGGTTTTTGTTTTTAAGGAGAAATCGTCTATCCATGAGATAGACCTATTGATTTGTTCACATATATTCCTGGGCTTCTGTCTATGCGTTGTATTCTCTGCCGCTGTTCCATTCATCTTGCACAAATACCAAACTCTTTCTATTCTCATGTCCGAAAACCTAGCAGGGTAACTTCATGCTTGTGTCAGTCAGGATAGATTAGATTCTGTTAAGTAAAAAACACCACCAAAATAGCAGTGATTTAAAACTAAATGTCACAACATCTTAGGCTGATGGGACAGCCACCAGTCTCCCTCTCTGCTGACTGTCATTCCTGCAAGAGAAGAGAAGTCCTCAAGTCTCATACCAGCAATTAAATGCTCAGTCCAGGAATGGAGTACATCATATCCAACCACGACTCATGGGCTAGAACAAGTCAAGAAACCTCTTTTGCCACAAGGAAGCCAAATGGTCTGGGAGTCAGAGAAATGGAGGTTATCAGTGAGTAACACTAATGAACGCCAAAGTATTCTTTGCTCCTCTTAGTCAAAGTTGACTTGGATATTGGAGGTTCTCCGTTATTTTACACAAATGTTAAAATAAGTATATTGAGTTCCTCAAAAATACTCAACTGGTAACTTAATTGAAACTCTATTAGATTTCTATTTTGTTGTTTCACTAAGAAACATGGAATGACTCTATGTTTAGCCAGGGGCTTTTTTATGCCCTTTAATAGAGTCTTCAAGTTGCTTTTATTTTTCCGCAGATATCTTAATTATTTTCTAGTTAACTCCAAGATACGAAATTACGAATGTTTTGATATTATGAATGATGTTGTTGTATATTTATGTTTACTTACTGGTGATCTACAATAATTCTTACCAGTTCTAACATTTATCTGTTGATTCTGTCAGATTTTCTACATACACATGCATTCAAATTGAAATCAAATAATGTTTTTTTCCCCTTTCAATTGTTGTACTACTTATTTTATTTTCTTTCCTTACACATGAGTCCAGACCAGTGCTATGTCAAATATTAGTAATGGTACTGAACATCCTTGAGTCTGATCTTAAAAATCATGCACCAAGGGGCACCTGGGTGCTCAGTCAGTTAAGTGTCTGAAGTTTGATTTCAGCTCAGGTCATGATCTTAGGGTCATGAAATTAAGCCCTGTGCTCAGCAGGGAATCTGCTTGAGTTCTCTCTCTCCCTCTGCCTCTCCCCTCTTCTTGTGTGTGTGTGCTCACTCTCTCTCTCTCTCAAAAAGAAAAAAGCCCCCAAATTACTCCTATTAGTAAATTGATTTAAAAGTATACATATATATAATCTTCACAAAATTCAGGATGGGCCCCACCTTTCCTAATTTGCTAGGAATTATCAAAAATAAGTGTATATAGTAACTCAAGTGATTTTTCTTCATCTATATACTTTTATTATAACATTAATGAATACATAAAACTTACTTATATATCATTTTGTCATGAATATAGTTTTCCAATTCTACATTATTATAAACAAAGCTGAAATGAACATTTATATGAAACCCTTTACATATGGATAAAAGAGTTTGGTTAGGACATAGTACAATATTTAAGATATGTTAGAATCATAGGTTTAAACAGTATATAAATTTAGTTGTTATTGTCAAATTGGCCTCTAAATTTTTTTTAAAAAGATTTTGTTTATGTATTTGACAGAGAGACACAGTGAGAGAGGGTACAGAAGCAGGGGAAGCGGGAGAGGGAGAAGCAGGCTTCCCGAGGAGCAGGGAGCCCTATGCGGGGCTCCATCCTAGGACTCCAGGATCATGACCTTAGCTGAAGGCAGACGGTTAATGACTGAGCCACCCAGGCGCCCCTCTAAAATGTTTACACTAACATTTTATGTACTACTCTTCTATCAGCAGTATACAATTTCATTTTGTCACATTTCTGCAAATTCTGGGTTTTCTTAACGAGTTTTAGAAAAACAATAAATGCGTGTGTACACACATGAGTACTGGATCCTGATCTCCTTGCTTTATATGCACAGCAATAAACCTGCTGTCCTATTGTTTTGTTTTGTTTATCGTGACATTTTCTTGAAACAAAGTTTATTTTAATTATAATATAGTCAAGTTCATTAGCCTCTTACACTATGGTTTTGGTTTGTGTTTTTATGGTTCTTTTATATTTTGCCATTAATTAGGAAGACAGTCGCTATTTACATCTGAAAGTTGGAAAGTATTACTTTTCATTTTAGACACTTATACCATCCCCAGTTACCTATTTATTGCTTTTTATAGTATAAAAGGAGTAATTTTTTTTCATGCTGGCAGCCAATTTCCTCTGAATTATTTATATACAGTGCAATTTTTCTGTAAATAAAGTTTCCATACACAAGGACATTTTCTGGGCTAACTGTTTGGTTTTATTAGTCTACTAGATTATACTTCTATTTCACTGTATTTTATGTAGTATAACTTTGTGAGTAATCTTCCTACTTTAGCATTTTTACTCAAAATCTTTTTGGCCCTTAGCTTTTTTATATGGATTTTAGGATCACCTCTCAAAATTCCATATAAGCTTTTGTTATTTAATTGAACTTTCCTGGTATTCACATATTAACTTGGGAACAAATGCAATATTTATGGCATTAATTTTTACATTATGCTCTCTATGCCTTTTCATTCGTGTTTTCTTTTATGAACTTCAACAGTATTTTGCATTTTTGTCATAAAGTGCTGAGTATTTTGTTAGATACTAGTTATTTCCTGAAATCTTAGGCTTTGTGCTGCTACTAGGAAAAGGCTCTCTCTTTTTATCCTGTTTCTGAAGTGGTCATTACAGGTGACATAGGAAGGCTATTGTTTTCTTCCTCGATTTTTCTATCAATTTTGTCCGACTCTGTCACCATTTTGCCAACTTTATTTTGAATAATAATGGCATGATACATGTCTTTTCATTCTTTTTTTTTCAACTTTTCTATGAGATTTTACTTTGATTATATTTTCTCTCTATATAGCATGTAGCTAGAGATGTTTAATCTACTTGAATTAAATTCATCTTTTATGAGGTAATTTAAATACAGCAGCAAGAAGTTAGAGGTGATTTGGAATTAGTTCTACTTTCTGTTTAATTCCCCCCCCCATTCTTTCCCTTCTGCATCCTTAAGAATTATTTTCAGCTATAAGAAACAGGAAAACTTAGAATGATTAAACAAATAGAGATTTAGTTTTCTAATATAAGAATAAATCCAGAGATAGACATAGGCATGCCATTACAGTACTGAGTTTAGGAATTTGGGTTCTTTCTATTTCTTATTCTGTCATTTTCAGTATTCATTTACATCCTTTTTGCCTAATAATGTAAGATGCATGCTGCAGAACCAGACATCACATCCACCTTCCTGATACCATAATAAGGGTGATTGAGAAAGCAGTTTTATATCACAAGGTTCTTGCAAAGATTAAATGAGCCCAGCATATTTAAGTTCTCAGTAGGTTAATTTATTACCAGTTCTAATGTACCATAATGGAATTGTCCCTTAATATCTAATTTTTGTAAGCCTTGTGTCATTCTGGACCCTAAGTCCAGGCGGTATAATATACCATGTTTCTCTGGCAGGAAAGTCACATTAATAACTCCAGAGGGTGTTGTTTACAACTGAGTTATGTTAACAGTGCCTCCTGGAATTGGGCTGTGCACATCCTTCCTGTCTGTACATGGATGGCACTGACCTGAGGTTTTGCTAGTAAATGAAACACTCAGGATTATTCATATTGTTGATAAATATAAAACACAATTACTGTTAAAGTTAAAATTATTAAGTAGAGAATTTAGTGACCTGTCTTAAAAGAACATGAAATGGAATATTTTATGGACTAATTATTATGTGTCTTGTGGACTAATTATTGTATTAAAACCCAGCTAGAGTTAGGTAGTTGCTGGGGGTCCATAGAAAGGCTTTCTGCTAGAGTGACCAGGTCACACTAGACAGTGGCTGTCAAAGATGATCCTAAAGATGATGGTACTGTTGGTTCAGAGAGCACTTAGACTGGGAGGTTCTCAGGGTGGGATGGGATGAAAACCTACAACTAGGTAGTTTGTTGAGATGGAAAAGAGGAAATAAAATAGAGGAGGTATAAAATATGGGAGGACGAGTTTGCCAGGTGAAGAGCATGTTCTTCCCTTCTATTCTCTTATAAAACTCAACTAAACTAAAAAATCTGACATAGTTTTCCCCACCAATAAATTTAAACTTAAAGTTTTGAATTTTCTTAAAACTTTGCTATTGAAATTAGTGAGGCAGTATTCTTAATAGATTAAAAATTATATTTTTAAAGTAACATAATATTGCATATTTCCATAACACACCTCCATGTGATCATGTCTGCCATGATAGTAATTCAATCCAGATTAATTTTAGATAATATTTTGGCAGGAAAGGTAATTAATCACTCATTAATTGATAAAGATATGATTTTTAAAGAGCCATTTTTTCAACAACATGATCATTCCATTCTCTTAATTTATAATACAATTAGTTTCAGGAACATTTCAGTAGAATATCTTATTTTGAATATATCTAGACATTTTATCAAGGATAAAAGGAAGAAGAAGGTTATTAGTTAATGAAACTTAGTTATATGAAAGTTTCATATATCAAATCAAATGCTATAAAGATCTCAATCTGAGATGGCTAATTCCCATTTCCAAACTCACAAGAAAAACATTCTGAAAACAGATCCTATTTCGGCTCTAAAACATCCAAAAACCGACGAGCAACAGTTCATATTAAATTTACCCAGATAGCCTCACTGCTGACTATAAAAAAGCAAATTGTAAATTGGCTGAGAAATATCACAGCAGTGTCAAAATCAAACTAATCTGCATGACTTGACCTACATTTTGACCCAGCCAATACCTCATTAACTAAAAGGAAATGAACTCAAACTATCAGACTATCAAAAGTAACAAACACTGGAAGAAAAAGTTATCTGTCTTGAAAATAAATTGTTGACAAATGGTTCTGATTTCCCTGGCCTCTTGCAGTAACTGAAATCATCTTAAAATACTTTTGCACCAATTAAAACAGAAGCTGAACAGACACCCCTGCCTACTCGACACAGAGACACAGAATATGAAATGGACCCAGACACCTTGGGATTGAAGACTGAGAACTGATTCAGGCCCTTCAACCAATACCCCTGTTTCTCTGGTTTAATGAAATATTAGTGACTGAGAAAAAAAGTTTCAAAAGGAAAACACAAGAACCTGGTTAATTTTAGAAGAGGGAATATTTTGATAAATTCCATTTCTTCTACTTCAAAAAAAAAAAACCCAAAAAACAAAAAACCTTCGTGTTCCCAGAGAACTTTCTAAAATGCATTGATTGATATTTATGCACTTTCAGATATAGAATTGTAAATTCTTTTGGTTAAACCTGCTTTCAATACCTTATGGGAGCATTCTGAATTTTTTATTTTCTTGTATAACATCAGAGACATATAAAATAAAGAGTACTGAACTAATTCCCTCACTGTTTTTAGGATACAGCCTGGAATTTTTTTTATTAAAAAATCAAATCCGTCATCTGAACTTGTTTGCCAGTGATTTTCGCCCTGCACTCAGGCTGCCCTGCACACACGCTAACACAGTTGTCAATGTGTCGAGGGAGCTGAACCCTCCAGTTTTCTGAATGACAGATCCGTGACCCTGGATGTGTACAAAATTAAGAGAGCATAATTTCAGTATTCAACCTCATTCAAACTCCATTTTCCTCTTTTACTTCATCTTAAAAATGTTCTCTGAAGTGCATACCATATGGCCTTTTAAGACACAATTTCTTTCTTTAAAATTCTGTGAAGCACAGGTTTGCATTTTATCGTTTTTCCCACACTTCGTTTTATGTTATCACTTTTTACACTGACCTCTGTTAACACGTTCAGTTTCTTCTTCTGAAATCATACTTGTACTCAACAACTAATCATTGACAGTGACCATAATCACATTGTGCCATCTCTACTGGCTAAAGCTGCTCTATTTGCATTTTGATTCCGAATCATTTTTAGAACGAACACGTTCCCATTTGTTTTCCTAGAGATCTCCCAGAGCCGTCTACCCCCCCTTTCCTCCTACTGTTGTCCCTGCCTGCATTCCAGTCCTTCTCACTTTCTTACTTGGACTTTTGAATTGTCTCCTAATGGGTCCTCGACTGCAGATTTGATCAGTTATAACCCATCCTTCCTGGCACCAGACCTGATCGAGTCATTTTCCTATTAAAAATGCATCTACAGCTTCCAATTGCCTATCTACGGTGTAGATTTTAAATTCCTCCTGTAAGTGTTTGATATTTCATAAATTATCTGAGCTATGATTACCTTTCAAGCCCTGTCTCCCTCCAGCCTAAACCTGCGCCATCACACAGAAGTGCCTGCAGGTTCACCAATAATACATATTCTTTCACCATCTGAAGGCTTTGAACATGAAACTTCCTCTTACTGGAAACCTCACCAGCCCTCCTCCAGTTACACTTCTTACCACATTTATTTTGAGAACCATCTACAAAAGCATTTCCTGCCAGGAAGGTTTTCTTTAGCCAATCTAAAGCAAAGTGCCTTAATATTCAATGTATGTTCCCTTCTATTATAACTCTTATCCTAATTGTTCATAACATATCTGTCTTCCCCAGGGCATGGGTTCTTTCTGGCAGAGATTCATAATTAATCATTTTCTGCAGATCCAGCTGGGCTTTGTGAAAAACTCAACACAACCAATGCAGGATTACCATACTCTAAAGCAGACTATGTAGTTTTTTAATGTCTTTTTAAGAATTATAGTTATTAACATATAATGTATTTTTAGCCCCAGGGGTACAGGTCTGTGAATCATCAGGCTTACACATTTCACAGCACTCACCATAGCACGTACCCTCCTCACTGTCCACACAGACTATGTAGTTTTGAATGGAAGCAATGCCATCACTCTGAGTTCAGATTTAGGCTGGTAAACTCCATACAAAGCTGTACACCAACATATATGATTAATGTCACTTTTAGAGATGTTTGCATACAGCAGGCATGTTCAAAGAAACCTAAGTTTTAAGACTATCTCAATATTTTTGCATAAATATTAACTGAACATGACAACTATATTTCTGGGCTTGCTTTATACTTCACTCTCTCTGAATCTTGATCTCTTGATTCAAAAAATACTTAACGAGTGGGTATTTTGTGCAAATCTCTGTGCTAGACACTGGAATATCATAACTATTATACCTAATTGGGAGAGTTATAAGAACTGAGGCCACCAATTTTTTAAAGATACCAACTGAGTGCTTAGCAAGCAAATGCAGTGTGTGATGTTGTGGTTCTTCTGTTTGAAGAGGTTTTGTTGATTTTTTTGAAAAGATCAGGTAGAATTTATACACACACACACATATGTATATATATAGAGAGAGAGAATATAGAGATATGGAATATATATATCTATATAGAACATAATAGATACAGAATATATATATATATCTAGATAGAGATATATGGAGATATATATATGGAGATATATATAGATATATCAGCAATCATGTCACAACCAAATATGTAAGACAAAGCTCTGCTACAGCTTCTCAGTATTCCATAATACCAATGACAGTTTCTGGATGTCAGAGGGCAATGTAAATTACGGAATTCACAATGGTGTGCTATTTTGTGGGCAAGGAAGCATCTGCTTTCAAGAATAGTCTAAAATTGCATCGGCTTGGAGCAGGAAAATACTGAAGTGCAAAAGATGACTTAATAGACAGCAATTCTTTTTCAAAATAAAAGAATTAAACAGGTGAATGCTTTTTTTCCTGTAATTTTTATCATTGCAAAGCAAGTAGGATATATTGATTATTTTAGACATTTAGAAAGAAGCGGTTTGTACTTTCCTCAGAGTATGTTATCTCAGGCCTGTGTTACTTCTTTATCTGTAAAATTGGTTCCTTCAGGGAAAGTGTTATTTGGTTGAGCAAGGACTTCTTCTGTGAAATGTGCTGGTCTTTTTTCAGAGGAAGGAGGAAAGTTGGTTTTCCTTTTTACTTAAATGTAAGAGGTTTTATTTTTTTCCCTTTAGAATATTATGTAAATTTTCAAATGATTTTCTGGATAAAACAAATAAGAATGTTTCAATCAGAGGAAATAGCTAACAATCTGAATGGTAGAAAAACAAATTACTTTCAATGAATTCTAACATTTTACAAAATTCTGAAATTTTTGTTGCTGAGCATTAATAAAATTCATTTTAACTTTTGAGTGATGTGGAAAAAATGTTAAAATATCTTGATTCCATAGCCTTTTCTCCCCCAGAGATTTTGTATTTTCGTTATCGAAGTCAGTTTCTGGGTGTTACATACAAACAATGTGTCATGAAACACTACATGAAAATAATGATGTGCTATGTGGTGACTAACATAACATAATTTTAAAAAATGACAAAGTGAAAAAGCTTTGTCTGTGTAACAGTAATGCCATCAGAATAACTTTGACGGATGAGTATATTAAAGAAAACATTTAATTGTAGTAACTATAACTAAAGAGTTTTAAAGGAATGAATATTCATAATCATTAGGGTAATAGTAGGAAGATATTTACTGCAAATAATGGCACTTTTTTGTTGTGCTCATTAATACTATTTGATCTCTAGCTCTAATTTTTTATTGTTTTATATATATCAGAAACTTGAATCATTGTATATTTTATGCCTTTTTTTCCAAAAATCAATTCTCCCATGTCCCAATCCTTCATTTACCTAACCCTTGAAAAAATTGCCAAGAAAAACCTACCATCAACTATTTTTCTGTTTTCTTTGGTTCTTTCTATATTAATTCCTTAAAATAATATTTTATTGCCATTATAATTTATTGATGTTTTATTTTGGTGGATGAAGATTTAGTCTTCCACATCCTTGCAACTCAGTTAAGTTGCAATCTTGATTATACTAATATTTGGTATTTACACTGATGTGACCAATACTGTTCACATCTGAGACCATTTAGGTACTACATGGCGTTCTTTTTTTTTTTTTAATGTTTTATTTATTTATTCATCAGAGAGAGAGGCACAGTGAAAGAGGGAACACAAGCAGGGGGAGTGAGAGAGGGAGAAGCAGGCTTCCCGCTGAGCAAGCAGCTCGATGTGGGGCTCCATCCCAGGACGCCGGGATCATGACCTGAGCTGAAGGCAGACGCCTAAAAACTGAGCCACCCAGGTGCCCCTACGTGGTGTTCTTTACCTAAACTTTTTGTTTGTTTTTCCTCAAGTTATTAATTATTTTTGTTTTACAGTTTGCTTATCTTTCTGTATACCTACCCATAGTAGTTTGCAAAATATCCAAGAGTACTAAAACCCCATTCTAAACCATTTTTCAATTGGCCAGACACATCATGACTTCTGTCAATTTCTCTTTTCCTCTCCTGCATGAACACCCCACTCATCCAGAGAGGTAGCATAAGAAGTAAAATTGTTGAAACCTAGCCTTCCCCAAAATGATTTTACCTAACCCTTAGAGTTTATGGATAGTTTGTGGATAGAATTCATTATGATTTTTTTTAAGACTGTATTTATTTGTTTAGAGGGAGATCACAAGTAGGCACAGAGGCAGGCAGAGAGAGATGGGGGTGGGGGGCGGAGCAGTCTCTCTGCTGAGCAGGGAGCCCAATGCTGGGAGGCTTAACCCATCAAGCCACATAGGTGCCCTATGGATAGAATTTTAGTTACAATGCCTTCCACTTTGAATGTCATAGGCATTATGAATTTTTCTCTATTCTTTTAAATGTCTATTTTGCTATTGGGAAATTATATGGATTCTTGTCCTTCCTCTGTTGCATATAATGTATTTTAATGAATTAATTATCTCTAAATATATTTGGAATCTTTTTTTATATCTCTGAACTATTATGATGTTGTTCCAGTTGTAAGTCTTTTTTCATTCCTTGTCTTTCCAATATGGATTTACTTTCCTTGATTTGGGGGAGTAATTGTGCTATTTTTTGAATAATATTTCTCTCCATTCTTACTGTTTTCCATGGAATTACTATTAGTTAGAATTTGAACCTACTGGCTGTATCATTTAATTTTCTTGTTCTAACAACTATAAGTTAATTGATAATTTCCTTCCAGTGAAATGCTCATTTCACTAAAATGTTATTTCGTAACTTCTGATCATTTTTTTCTCTTTAATTGAGCAAAATATGAAGGATCTTTAAGGAGATGTTTATTTAGGATAATGATCATTTGGTGATCACATACACATTTTTTTAACCTGATCATCAATTGCTTGTTGCTTTTGTTTTTGTTTCTTTTGCCATTTAAGTTTTATTATTTTTTTCTGCAGGCAAAAACATCTATTATTTTTTTCATGGTTTATGGATTTCTTTTAATGCTTAGAAAGCTACCCTGCAAATGCCACCAAGGTTATACAAATACTCTCCTAAATTTCTTCAGATATTCATATTATTTTTAACTTTATCTTTTTTTTTTCAAAGATTTTTATTTATTTGACAGAGAGAGAGATCACAAGTAGGCAGAGAAGCAGGCAGAGAGAGGGGGAAGCAGGCTCCCTGTTGAGCAGAGAGCCCAATGTGGGGCTCGATCCCAGGACTCTGAGATCATGACCTGAGTTGAAGGCAGAGGCCCAACCCACTGAGCCACCCAGGCACCCCAACTTTATCTTCTTTATCCAACTTTAAATTACTACTATATGGTACAACCCAGTAGACTAATTTTCTTTTCTTACAGAAGAAAATTATGACACAGCTATTTGAAAAACACCTTTTTCTACTAAGTAAAAATGTCCAGTTTGTTTAAAATTTATAGTCATATTATCATATATACACTATGTTATTTCATTTGTGTACACATCTATTTTGCTAATACAATACTGTTTTGAGTACAGTGATTTAATGGAAATTTTAAATGTCTGGTAATTAATTAAAAAATTGTTGGTAAACTACATAGTGCCTATAATGTAATTGATATTGATATTAGTTAATTGGTGATAGGCATCAACATAATTTTCAATCAACAAAAATTTTCCAATTATTGCAAACCATTTTACAAATTTAAAATAGCTTTTCATGAATTAGCTTTGTAACTATCAATATTAAGATAAAAATGTTAGAAAGTATATTGGGCTAGAGTCAGATGACAGTAGATTATGTATCTGTAAATTTTAACCCAGACTAATTAGTTACTATGTGACTCAGAGTAAATGGTTTCATTGCTCTGAGTCTCTGTTTCCATAACTATAAAGTTAAAATCATTATTTCCTATCTATATCCCCGACTGTTTTGTGACAAACCAGATAATGTAAATGCATTTAGAACAAAATAAATGCTAAATATCCATAATATAATACATCTTTTTTATTAATTCTACAGCTATGGTAAGAGAATTCTCTTGGCTTATATTCATTCAGTACCTTTTGCTACACTGTAATGTCCTTATCTTGATTTAAGAGCTGCTCTCTCATAAATGAATCAGAGCACTAACTCCCAATACAAGCATTTCAGGGACTTCTAGGCAACAAAGACATTTTTTAAAAATATTAAAAATTTCCAGTGGCTCAGTGGTTTAAGCCTCTGCCTTCGGCTCAGGTCATGGTCTCAGGGTCCTGGGATC